>JAXDDX010000310.1:77500-240080 GCA_034670405.1 Hoplostethus atlanticus | reverse complement strand
TAATTAGACACAAACTTCAGGCAAATTGTGCTTCATTATGAGGTCAAAACAGCAGCATGTAGGTCAGACATCAGACTGGTTCATCTTACTGGGAGACACCAGTATGTCCAGCCTGTTTACTGGTTTACTGTGGGGAAACATCACAGTGTGTTTGGCTGAGAGTTCAGTGACCTTGTGAATATAGAAACAGCTAGAAAGTCAGCTCAGCCAATCTGAAGTCATGTAACACTAGCCTGTAGTCAGCTGTCTGATGACACTGCAACACTATTGGCTGCCTGCTGACACTCGGGGACAGGATGAAGACATTAATTACACTCTGATTTCCACTCTGTAATTAACTCTCCACATGAGACAGACACGAGGTGGGAGTTTTCCCACCAGCAGAGGCTGTTAATGAATCAACCAATCAGACAGCTGTGGGAGAGCAGAGGTAGGTGTGTGTGTGTGTGTGTGTGTGTGTGTGTGTGTATGTGTGTGTGTGTGTGTGTCAGGTGTTGATGTGTGTGTTAGGTCTAGTGTGAGGTCTGCTGTTGAATCCAGTAGTTAGTGAAGCAGTAGCAGGGACACCCAGCACTATGAACTAACCAACTGTAGTCCCAACACCGTCCTACAGGGGGCAGTCACACATTAGAAGGACAACTGTAACTTTGCACAATTACTAGGAGTGACTCTTCAGAGTAAGGACTGACTAGTTAGCAGTGGTCAATTTTCTGTTTGTATATCCCATTTTTCCCAGTCTGGCTGCTCCTGTTCATTCATTCATTCATTTCAGCATCCTGTGTCGTCCCGCCTCATCCTCCCTCCTCGCATCCGCTGGTTATGTAACACTGTTCCCATATTCCAGATGATAATGTGGTTTCATGGACAGGAGGATCAAGTCAGACACCTTCCATGTCCACCTTCGTAGATCCAGGTCCCAACGCTGCTCTACATCACTGGGTGAGACTAGATCCAGGTCCTGACCTGAAGTCCATCAGTTAATCTAAAATCTGGTGGATCCAGACTATTCTCATTTAGTGAAGCTCCAAAAAGTTCCATCATTTGGTTCAACGTTGTGCTGTCAGTCATTTAGTCATCTAATTATACTCTGCACAGAAGCTCTGGGCTGAGAAATATAGATCACATGGATTATAGTAGATTGCATGGATCATAATAGATAACTTGAATCATGATTGATCACATGGATCATAGAAATCCTTCAGTTTTCACTGATGTCCTACTCTGAGGAGCTGATTGGCTGATAGAATCTAGGACACGATGTCAAAGGTTGTACAGCCCTGAGGTACTGTTCTGTTCCCCTGGAAACACACACACACACACACACTCACACACACACACACTCACACACACACACACACACACTCACACACACACACACACACACACACAGACACACACACACACACTCTCACTTACTCACTCCCTCCGGCTGTCAATCTGCCCATTCTGCCTCAAACCACTTTTCTCTCTTCTGTATTGAATCTGATCTCATGCTGTCTCAAACACACATTTGCCTCCTGCAAAACTCCTGACACACACACACACACACACACACACACAAACATACACACACACACAGAAGGTTCATAAGGGATGATATTAGTGTGAACTCATTATAAATCACCTCCCCCACTGCTGGAATCGCTCTCTGGTTTTCGTGTGTGTGTGTGTGTGTGTGTGTGTGTGTGTGTGTGTGTCGGGGGGGGGGGGGGTTAACGGACATGAGGCCACTTACACACTAACAGCTGGATCCTGTACACACACACACACACACACACACACACACACACACAGCAGACTAGGTCTTGTCCCTCTCTGGTTTCCTGATAGACAGGAAGAGATCAGTTTCCGACTGGATGTGTGTGTGTGTGTGTGTGTGTATTTGTGTGTGTGTGTGTAGAGTTGTTACAGATAAACAGGTCAGGGCCAGAAATAAAAAGAGGGAGGATGAACCCCCCTGTCCCCCACAGTGTCTCATCTCATTAACAGGGTCCAACCAGGAGAGCACTTAACTCTGGGACTCATTAACATAAGTAATTGATTAATTGTTACAATTAGCATAGCAAATTAAGACTCTTTAAATTAAGGCACACACGTATCCATGGCAACACAGACAGACAGAGAGAGAATAGGAGTAGTACTAGCACTATTAGTAGTAGTAGTAATAGTCGTACCACTATTAGTAATAGTAGTAGTAGTAGTAGTAGTAGTAGGACGGACGGAAGGATGGACGGACAGACACTTTATTGATCCCCGGGGGGGAAATTCTGGTGTTCCAGCAGCATAACAGTATCACAAGAATGTACAAAATACAAAGGCCTAAATACTAGATACTAAATACTACAGTACTAGGTGACATAGAACCAGGATGTTTACATATATACAAGTAATACGACTGGGAAGAGCAGCTTGTGAATGCATGGATGGTACATGTATACAGAGTTAATGAATGGCAGGAAGGAAAGTGCAGGGTGCTAGGTGATGAGTGGTGAGGTCCTCAGTTGAGCTGTAGAAGGGGGGGAGGCGTTAAAACGTCTGATGGCGACCGGCAGGAAAGACTTCCTGTAGCGTGCTCTGTCTCACCGTGGTGGGATCAGTCTATGGCTGCTTCATCACCATGTCATGGAGGAGGTGGTGGGATCAGTCTATGGCTGCTTCATCACCATGTCATGGAGGGGGTGGGATCAGTCTATGGCTGCTTCATCACCATGTCATGGAGGAGGTGGTGGGATCAGTCTATGGCTGCTTCATCACCATGTCATGGAGGAGGTGGTGGGATCAGTCTATGGCTGCTTCATCACCATGTCATGGAGGAGGTGGTGGGATCAGTCTATGGCTGCTTCATCACCATGTCATGGAGGGGTGGTGGGATCAGTCTATGGCTGCTTCATCACCATGTCATGGAGGGGTGGTGGGATCAGTCTATGGCTGCTTCATCACCATGTCATGGAGGGGTGGTTGGGATCAGTCTATGGCTGCTTCATCACCATGTCATGGAGGGGTGGTGGGATCAGTCTATGGCTGCTTCATCACCATGTCATGGAGGAGGTGGTGGGATCAGTCTATGGCTGCTTCATCACCATGTCATGGAGGGGTGGTGGGATCAGTCTATGGCTGCTTCATCACCATGTCATGGAGGGGGTGAGACTTCCTCCATGATGTACCAGCAGTTGGCCACATCCTCTCTCTGTGTAGTAGCAGTCAAAACAGAAATACTAGCAGAAGTAGCAGTATGTACTAGTAGGCATGGAGGGGGTGAGACGTCCTCCATGATGACCAGCAGTTTGGCCAGCATCCTTCTCTCTGGTAGTAGCTGTATTAGTAATACTAGCAGTAGTAGCAGTAGTACTAGTAGCAGTATTAGTAGTAGCAGAATTAGTAGTAACAACAACAGTAGTAGCAGTAGTAGTATTAGTAATAGCAATATTAGTAGTAACAGCAACAGTAGTAGCAGTAGTAGTATTAGTAGTAGTTGTAGCAGCAGCAGTAGTAGCAGTAGTAGTAGTATTAGTAGTACTAGCAGGAGTAGCAGTAGTACTAGTAGCAGTAGTAGTATTGGTAGCACTAGTCATAGTATTAGTAGTAGCACTAGTAGTAGTATTAGTAGTAGCAGTAGTACTAGTATTAGAAATACTAATAGTAGTATTATCAGAGGACAGGACCCTTCCTCTTAGCCTGTTTGTCTGATTCACTTATTTGTCTCATTTGTTTAATAAAAGTTGGTAGCTAACTTATTGATCTTTTACCTCAGCACTGGATGAAGGAAGGAAGGATGGAAGGAAGGAAGGAAGGAAGGAAGGAAGGCCACTTCCTGATTAGCAGAACACTGTTGTTCTAGACAGGATATGACATCATAAGCACCTGATCTGGGTCCCTCTCCTCCTGAAGAAGTTAACACAGGACTCACCAGTGATGTCATCAGTGCTGTCACACACACACACGCACGCACGCACGCACACACACACACACACACACACACACACACACACACACACACACACAGTCAGTCAGTCAGTCAGTCTCACTTGTCATCCTCCTCTTCCTCCTCTTTGTAACAGCTTGTGTTGCCTGTAGCAGAGCCCCCCCCCCAATACACACACAGCATAACTGCTCCAGGCCTACAGCTCATTACTGACTCAACATATGGCTAGCTCCACACTCTCTCACACACACACACACACACACACACACACACTTAAAGTTATCACCATCATCCAACCGTCAGGAGGCTCTCAGCAGCCTCTGTGTCTCCCTCTGGACTGTCGAAGCCTCTTTAAGTCTTTTCCAATCAGCTCACCTGGCTCATCAGTAACGCCCTTCAGCCAGGGCAAGATGGCCGACTGGCTGTTGGCTGCTGGGGAATGTAGTTCTTTCCCCCAGTTTCTCTGTGGCAGATAGCCCAGTCTGCCACAAGAGGTAGTGATTCAAACAAAAACACACAACGAGCTGTCTGTGTGTCGCCTTGGTAACCTGGAGCCGGGGAGGGAAGCCACCATCCAACTGGAGATCAGAGTTAACCCTACAGTACTACAGCAAGCTCCGGTACACACACACACACACACACACACACACACACACACACAGCCCTGATGGAACCAATTAACAGACGTTATCAGGGCCTAGAGATGTCACAAGCTGTTCTGCCTCCCCAGGGGGTCTGGCGGTGTGTGTGTGTGTGTGTGTGTGTGTGTGTGTGTGTGTGTGTTGCAATACAAATACATCACTGTTATAATGTTTACAGTCTACTGTGTTTTACAGTTTGTATTACTGACCTACATTTATCTGTGTGTAGATCAGATTAGAAAAACTTTATTGTCTCAATGAGGTAATTCAGATTGCATCATATTACATAAAACACATGAACACACACAATCTCTGATCATGTCGATAGCAGCTCAGTGCTGCCGTCCTCCTGAGGCTGATAATACGTCTACTTCTCCTTCATCTAGTTTCATGTCAAACTGTTTCTTGTGTTTCTGCTGAAACAGCATCGACAGCGTTCATAATTTCTTGCCATGCTTTATAATAATAAATAATAATATAATAACATGCTTTACTTGTATCAGTTCTTGTGACTCCGCTGATGATGCTTCTGAAAACTCACCAAGTTCCTCTTTCCCTCTTTGTGTGCCAGGCAGGTTGTTCTGGTAGTTCATAACTGTATATCAATGTTACAACAGCTTATTTAGTTCAATGGTTGTCATGGGGGCTGCTGCTCGCCACGAAGCAGTGTGTGTGTGTGTGTGTGTGTGTGTGTGTGTGTGTGTGTGTAAACGAGCCAGTCAGCTCCTCCTCCTCATCCTCCTCCTCCCTTCCACCTCTCTTCTCCCCTCCTCCTCTTCTTCCTCCTCCCTTCTCCCCTCCTCCTCCTCCTCCTCCTTCCTCTCTGTCACATCAAAGTTATCGATCTGTCTGGAGCAGATCTGACCGGCTAATAGATCTGTGATAGATAGTACACAGCTGTGTACAGATCCACTGTGTATTAACATACTATAGACACCATACCACACACACACACACACACACACACACACACACACACACACACACACACACACAGAGATCAGGACAGTTGGTACATTACATGTGGCTGTGATTCTTCCAGGAACAACAGGAAGTATAAAGTAGCTAGTTTTAGCATTGAGATCAACAAATCCAAGGCCACCTGCTCCCTGGACCCCATGCCCACAGCCTTGGTCAAGGCATGTCTACCTGCCCTGTGTATTCCTGTAAGTAGAGAGTGAGACAAGTCTAATGAAACTTAGACACACTGGTTATTCTACAGAAAAGGAGAGACACTGGTCATGCATTCATCTGACAGTGTACCTGTGCTCTCAATGAACACTTTCTTATGAGACACATTTATACCAGAGAGTTACATAAATGTTCTGTACTGGATAACATGGTTGTTTAACTAAACTTGGATGAGACTAGATAAGAGGGGAAAGACATATATTAGAGAGCACCTCTCCTATGCATCATCAGCAGTCTAGTTTCTCAGAAAGACCCAATGACCAGGAGATATTTGATATTCCATTACACTCCCCCCTTTGATTATATTTATTACATTAATGAAACAATACAAATATCAGTATACATATTCCTCATTATCATAAGGCATATTCCTCATTATCAGGTAATTTAGTATTCATTGATAAGGAGACATACTGTCTTGCTATTATATTATATATATATACACACAATTACCACGGGTATCAATATTTTCATAAGCTCAAAAGCCCAAAGGCCCAGCTCACCTTCTAGCCAAGCAAATGGGTTCGTAGCATCGGTTTGTTCTGCTATCGAATCATTACGTAGATTTTAATCTTTTAAACTTTTATGCATTGTGTATACGCTACTTGCATATACACAATTGTAACTCGGCATCTATTGCAGCCCAACCGTCCTGGTAGGGGGATCCCTCTCTGAGTAGCCCCTCCCTCTCTGAATAGCCCCTCCCTCTCTGAGTAGCCCCGCCCTCTCTGAGTAGCCCCTCCCTCTCTGAATAGCCCCTCCCTCTCTGAGTAGTCCCTCCCTAGCTGAGTAGCCCCTCCCTCTCTGAGTAGTCCCTCCCTCTCTGAGTAGCCCCTCCCTCTCTGAGTAACCCCTCCCAAGTTTCTTCCATTTTTTGTCGTGTAGTAACCTTTTATTGTTTCACATGTTGGGCACTGTGAAGCCTTAAAGACTATAACGGTGATTAAGGGCTGTACAAATAAATGTGATTTGATTTGATGATATGTACAGAATATGAATATTATGATATGTGCAGAATGTAGTAATGACATTGTAAACAAGATACAAAATATCTATAATATATATATATAAAAATATATAATATATATAAAATATATATATAATATATATAAAATATATGGTGCAAAGGTCTAGTAGTGCAAAAATATATCTAAAGCATATAGTGCAGGTACTGAAGTGTGGCAGTAGTAGGGAGGTTATTGTTCATTGTTCAGTCATTGAAGGGAGGTGGGGGAGGGGGGGGCTACTATCACCATGGTGCCGAGTTCTGCAAGGTGACAGCTGAGGGGAAGAAGCTGTTCCTGAGCCTGCTGGTCCTGGAACAGAGAGACCTGTAGCGCCTCCCAGAGGGGAGGTGGGCAAACAGTCTGTGGCTGGGCTGAGAGGAGACGATGCTGCGGCCCTTCACAGACACTGCTTGTGCTGGACCGACTCGATGGAGGGGAGTGAAGTACCGGTGATGCGTTGGGCGGTTTTCACCCTCTGCAGTGCTTTCCGGTCTGAAACAGAGCAGTTGCCGTACCAGACTGTGATGCAGTTGGTAAGGATGCTCTCGATGGTGCAGCGGTAGAAGTTCACCAGAATCTGAGGAGACAGGTGGACTTTCTTCAGTCTCCTCAGGAAGAAGAGACGCTGGTGAGCCTTCTGGACCAGGGTTGAGGTGTAGAGGGTCCAAGAGAGGTCCTTGGAGATGTGGATGCCCAGAAACTTAAAGCTGGCGACACAGCTGATGATCAACAAATCATCAACATATTGTACCAATGTGCTGCCATGTTTAAATTGAAATGAGCCCAGATTTTCTAACAGAGCTGCAGAGAATATTGCTGGCAATTCTGCATAGCCCCGTGGCATATGTATATCTTTTGCTTTTGAACGTAAATGCAAACCATAGTTGTGATTCAGGTTCAACTGGTATACTGAAAAATGCATTTGCCAGATCAATCACTGTGAATCATTTTGAATTGCCCGGGACTTGGGATAGAATAGTGGTTGAATTTCTGTCAGGTGTCTGTGCACTGCCTGGCTCCTTTGATCCTTCACTTATCTGCCTTGAACTATGTGTGTATGTAGAGATAGTTACGTGTATAAATGTATCTGAGGAACTGAATTGCTCAGCTCATTCTGCATACACCTCGGTGTGTGTAGTTTCAACTCTGCTTGCAAGCATTAAAGACTAAAGAGACATGGTAGTGTGTCATAGCTTTATTGAGCTGCTCTCACCAACTAGACAAAGTGCAATTGACTTAAATTGCCATGACACTTAATGACATGTGCCTACGTACATTAAGTTTGTACCTTTCCTATGGATCAGCAGTCTAGTTTCTCAGAAAGACCCAATGACACCAGGAGATATTTAATATTCCATTACATCAGTCACCCCCATTTTGAAAAAGCAAGGTCTGGACATGGATCAACTTAACAACTACTGGCCAATCTCCAACCTTCCAATCCTCAAAGCAGTTGCCTTCCATCTCCACCAACACATGTCCAGCCATGAGCTCTTTGAACCCCTGCAATCTGGTTTTAGATCACACCACAGCACAGAGACCACCCTCATCTAAATCACCAACGACCTCCTCACTGCTGCTGACTCCAGCCACATCAATATCCTCAATCTTCTTGACCTCTCTGCTGCATTTGACAGTCTGCCACAACATCCTCCTGGACCACATGTCTGATTATCTGGTGCTGCTCTCTCCTGGTTCCGGTCTTATCTCTCCAACAGGAAACAGTTTGTCACCGTCGGCAACTCCAGATCCACCCTGGCCCCAGTCAATCAAGGCGTGCCCCAAGGCTCGGACCCCTCCCCTTCATTATCTACATGCTCCCCTTGATCAGATCATCTGCTGGCATGGCCTCAACTTCCACTGCTACACTGATGACACCCAGCTCTACCTCAGCACCAAACCCTCCACCCAGCTCCCTGCCCAGTCCTCTGTCAACTGCCTGCATGACTTAGAAACAGAAGAGCACTGCTTACCAAAACCCAGTCAGAATAAACCAAACTGTTCGACAACTCAGAAATGATTATCTGGAACATTGAACCAACCAACCAAAAACACAAAACAAATGTAACTGTTATCTGGTCTTAACCAGAGATTACAACCTCTTAGACTATCTTCACTCTGCCGAATATCGAAAGCAGAGACAGACCCTAACCAGATCCAGCTAATCCTGACCAAATCCAAGGTAACCCTGACCAGATCCAGGTGACCCTGACCAGATCCAGGTGACCCTGACCAGATCCAGGTGGCCCTGACCAGATCCAGGTGATCCTGACCAGATCCAGGTTCAGTGACCAGATGGCTACAGAGGAAGGACAATATAAAAGACAGAGAGGAGGCAGTATATGGCCACTGCATGACAAGGAGGTTGAGACAGAGATGCTCGTCCTCTACTGGAAAAAACAAACTAAACTAAACCAAATTTCGTCATTTAAATATTCAGGATACATTTCAAACCTTCATGGGTGAAGATAACAGCATTAACAGCATTAGTCACACCCAAGTATGTCACTTTCCTTCCACAAAACAGCATCAACTCTACCTTCATTTTTACCTTTGTAACCTTGTTTGTCTGATTTTACTGTTGTTTCTTTACTGTTGTTTTCTTGTTGCTGTATCTTTTTTTCTTTTTACAAACAAACACACAGAATACTGATGATCCTCCACTGTCCAGGTACTGACATCACACACACACACACACACACACACACACACACACACACACACACTGATACAAGTATTGTGGATCTATCTAAAAATGTGTTTCAATGTTGATTAACTTACTGCTCTGATTTACATTTATTGTTTCGTCGATTTCATTGCTATGAAAAATATTGTTTTAAACATTGATGCCAATAAAGCTTGTTGAATTGAACTGAATTTAATTGAGAGAGAGAGAGAGAGAGAGAGAGAGAAAAGGAAGTTGGTGAAAAGAGGAAGAGAAAGAGGAGTGGCAGTGCTGTGTCATGAATAACACAACAACAGAGTAGATAAAACTGTAAGGTCGTGACTCAGTGTGTAATAAACACACACACACACACACACACAAACCAGCATGTGACACAAAATGCAGTGATCATGTGGCAACAATGCCTTTTTGTTTTTGTGTGACCGACTGAGTTTTACTGTTGTTGTTGTGTAGTAATAGCAGTAATACCAGTAGTGGTAGTAGTATCAGCAGTAGTAGTGGTAGAAGTAGTAGAAGTAGTAGTAGCAGTAGTAGTAGAGACACCACTGGGATACCACTGGGATACCACTAGAGACACCACTAGGGACACCACTAGGGATACCATTGGGACACCACTGGGATACCACTAGAGACACCACTATGGATACCACTGGGATACCACTGGGATACCACTAGGGATACCACTGGGATACCGCTAGAGACACTACTAGAGACACCCCTAGGGATACCACTGGGATACCACTAGAGACACCACTAGAGACACCCCTAGGGATACCACTGGGATACCACTAGAGACACCACTAGAGACACCACTAGGGATACCACTGGGATACCACTAGAGACACCACTAGGGATACCACTGGGATACCACTAGGGACACCACTAGGGATACCAGTAGAGACACCACTAGAGACACCACTAGAGACACCACTAGGGATACCACTGGGATACCACTGGGATACCACTAGAGACACCACTAGGGATACCACTGGGATACCACTGGGATACCACTAGGGATACCACTAGGGATACCACTAGAGACACCACTAGGGACACCACTGGGATACCACTAGAGACACCACTAGGGACACCACTAGAGACACCACTAGGGACACCACTGGGATACCACTAGAGACACCACTAGAGACACCACTAGAGACACCACTAGAGACACCACTAGGGACACCACTAGGGACACCACTGGGATACCACTAGAGACACCACTAGGGACACCACTAGGGACACCACTGGGATACCACTAGAGACACCACTAGGGACACCACTAGGGATACCACTGGGATACCACTAGGGACACCACTAGGGACACCACTAGGGATACCACTGGGATACCACTAGAGACACCGCTAGGTATACCACTGGGATACCACTAGGGACACCACTAGGGTCTCACTCTTTGAGACAGGGCGAGGAGCTCAGTGATCCAGTAGGACCTCGGTGTTGAGCTGCTGCTCCTCCACATTGAAAGGAACCAGCTGAAGAGATTCAGGCACCTGGTTCAGTGTTTGTAACTAAGCATTTCACTGTATGGAACACACCTCCTTTATCTACTACATGTGACAAATAAACTTTACTTGACTTTATGGGAGGGGCTACTCAGAGGGACTACATGTCTCAGTATGCCTTGGAGTGCCTGGGGATCCTCAGAAGAAGCTGGAAAAGGATGTCTGGGCTGCTCTGCTGCCATGTTGCCATGGCGACCCTAACCTTGCTAATTTGCTAGAAAATTGATGGATGGAACTTTTACCTGGTCAGCCATCCCAAATGTCTAATCACAATACCAACCCACTGAACCAGGGTCAGAACTTCACTTTCTCACTTTCTTTCTTTATCTATCCCTCCTTCAATATCTCCTAACCCAGCCATGCTTTCATTATTATTATTATTATTATTATTATTCTTGTTGTTATTGTTATTAATGTTGTTGTTGTTATTATAATACTAATAATAACCAGGAGTTGCTCAATATTGTGGTTAATGGTGTTCAGACAATAAAATCAGATTAAAGTTAAACTGACTCACACTGCTGTGAAAACGCCCCCAGACACACACACACACACACACACACAAGGGTAGGAAATGTCGGTGGAGGTTTTGGGGGTGGAGAGGAAACACCCTATTTCAGACACATGCATGCACGTACACATACAGCCAGCTCCCAGGTTTCAACGTCTTCAGTAGAAGTCAACTAAACTAAAGGAAAGTCACTGCACTTCAGTTTAATTCGGTTCATCTTATTTGATTCGCAAGAAGTTTCACGTGACGGAATTCCGGGAGAAGACCGGTGGCTCGCGCACTGGAACGGAGAATTGGGCACGCACCAGACAGCGGTGCAACAGTTTATCAGAATCAGGAGATACAACGCTGCTCTGTTCTTCTCTCCGGTTTTCATTCACAAAGTTATTTTCTTCTAAACTGTCCTCCTCATCCCGTCTGGATCTACCGGCGGACCCGGTGAAGAACCGTTAAGGAACTTTTGGGTCTTTTCTCCAAACACTTCTGGACTGTTGGTCTGAACCACTTCTGATTCCCATTACACTGTTTCTTATTCAACAGAGTTTAGAGTTTCATTTAAACCAGCTGGATTATTTATTAAACCAGCTGGATCACAGTGTTTCTTACTAAACCAGCTGGATCACTGTGTTTCTTATTAAACCAGCTGGATCACTTATTAAACCAGCTGGATCACAGTGTTTCTTATTAAACCAGCTGGATTATTTATTAAACCAGCTGGATCACAGTGTTTCTTATTAAACCAGCTGGATTATTTATTAAACCAGCTGGATTACTTACTAAACCAGCTGGATCACTTATTAAACCAGCTGGATCACAGTGTTTCTTATTAAACCAGCTGGATTACTTACTAAACCAGCTGGATCACTTATTAAACCAGCTGGATCATAGTGTTTCTTATTAAACCAGCTGGATTACTTATTAAACCAGCTGGATCACAGTGTTTTCTATTAAACCAACTGGATCACAGTGTTTCTTATTAAACCAGCTGGATTACTTATTAAACCAGCTGGATCACAGTGTTTCTTATTAAACCAGCTGGATCACAGTGTTTCTTATTAAACCAAGTGGATCACAGTGTTTCTTATTAAACCAAGTGGATCACTCTGTTTCTTATTAAACCAAGTGGATCACATTGTTTCTTACTAAACCAAGTGGATCACTCTGTTTCTTATTAAACCAAGTGGATCACTCTGTTTCTTATTAAACCAAGTGGATCACATTGTTTCTTATTAAACCAAGTGTGTCACAGTGTTTCTTATTAAACCAAGTGGATCACTGTGTTTCTTATTAAATCAGTTGCAGGAAGATGGACTGTACCATGCGGTGGACAGCAGTGTGTATTAACCAGACCAATCTAGTTTTATTGGTTCTACTGGTTCTACTGGTCTGGGTTGAGAACCCAGCAGGATACAACCTGGACCAGGACCACAGTCTGGTCTTCACCGGGCCGACCGGGTCTCTGTTTGGTTACTCTGTTCTGCTGCACCGACACCAACAGCACAACTGGTGAGACATTCTTGTTCTTGTTCTAGTTCTGGTTCTGGTTCTGGTTCTGGTTCTGGTTCTTTTTCTTGTTCTTGTTCTGATCCTGATATCCAGGGGGTCAGAGGTCAGGGTGTTGGTACAGTACTGGACTGTATTTCAGTTAATATTATGGATATCAGTGTTGACCTTTTAAAACTGTTTTCCTGATAGAACTTTATAGTTTAGTTATAATAATGTCATAATGTGATGCGTTATTGATCCCATAGGGAAACTAGTTACTATGGTTACTATGGGTACTGACATCCGGCAATAATAAAGTTCATTAATATATAAACCAGATCAACAGTGTAAAGTGGTTTAAATGAAAGTACTTTAACGGCAGAGGATGGAGGACACACACACACACACACACACACACACACCAGTGTGTGTTGTCATGTGCATGTTAATTAGCCGGTTCCTGCTAATGATGACAGAAGCTCTTTGATGCCGGAGACACAGACAGACATTCACACACTGAATAACAGCCAGTCAGTCAACCAGTCAGTTAACCAGTCAGTCAACCAGTCAGTCAAGCAGCCAGTCAATCAGTCAACCAGTCAGTTAACCAGTCAGTCAACCAGTCAGTCAATCAGTCAACCAGTCAGTTAACCAGTCAGTCAACCAGTCAGTCAATCACTCAGTCAACCAGTCAACCAGTCAGTTAACCAGTCAGTCAACCAGTCAGTCAATCACTCAGTCAATCAGTCAACCAGTCAGTTAACCAGTCAGTTAACCAGTCAGTCAACCAGTCAGTCATTCAACCGGTCAACCAACCAGTCAGTAAAGATAGATAGATAGATAGATAGATAGATAGATAGATAGATAGATAGATAGATAAATAGATAGATAGATAGATAGATAGATAGATACTTTATTGATCCCTGGGGGGAAATTCTGGAAATCCAGTCAACCAGTCAACCAGCCAGTCAACCAGCCAACCAGCCAGTCAACCAGTCAGTCAATCAACCAGTCAGTTAGTTAACCAGTCAGTGTTCAGACCAGTATAATGTGTACCGTCTGTCTGCATGTCTGCCTGTCTACTTGTCTGCCTGCCTGTCTGTCTGTATGACTGTCTGTCTGCAGGTTGCTGGTTGGAGCTCCAGTAGCGAACTCGTCCTCCCGTCCGTCAGTTCGATCACCAGGAGCCGTTTACCGCTGCAACGCCGCCACCAAGCGGAACGACTGTCAACACATCAACACTGGTGTGTGTGTGTGTGTGGATGTGTGTGTGGTTTCGATGGATGTTGTACAATTAGTTTTGCAATATTCTAAATGGTTTCGATGGATGTTAACTGTTTTGAGAGCAGGGACGATAGATATTTATGTGTGTGTGTTGTGTGTGTGTGTGTGTGTGTGTGTGTGTGTGTGTTTGTGTGTGTAGATATGGTTAGCTGTGGCAAGACGTGTGAAGCAGAGAGTGATAACCAGTGGCTGGGAGTCAGTCTGTCCAGACAACCTGGAGACGGACACATACTGGTAAAACACACACACACACACACGCACACACTGCAGCAGTACAGACTTTGTTACATTAACGCTGGTCATAAGTATAACAGTATGGGATCATCCGATAGTTATCTGATGGTGTGATGGTGTTGAATCATTCGCTAGAAGCTACGTGATTGGCTGAAATGGAAAGAGACGTCTGATAGGCTACAGAGAATCTAACCCCGTCAGGGAAATGTCAGAAATCCACACACAAATGTAATGAAGTTCACACGTGTCTGGCAGTCTGGAAATAAATATAAATGTGTTTTAGATCGTTTTTAACTGTATATTTGTGGATATTTTTAATATTTATATAAAACAATAAATATTTGTGTATGCATTGAAGAATATATATATATATATATTTATATATAAATCGCAAAATACATTTGTGAATCGTTTTGTGTTTGTTTGTGAATATTGAGAGTAATCTGATCCTATATAACAGCACTCGATTAACCTGTGATTTTGTTGTTCTGGAGAATGACGTGTGTGTGTGTGTATTCTGTGTGTGTGTGTGTGTGTGTGTGTGTGTGTGTGTGTGCGTATATTCTGTGTGTGTGTGTGTGTGTATTCTGTGTGTGTGTGTGTGTGTGTGTATTCTGTGTGTGTGTGTGTGTGTGTGTGTGTGTGAGTGTTCAGGTGTGTGCTCACCGGTGGAAGAACGTCTTCTATTCTAAGAAAGACGGTCAGAACAATAAACTACCTAATGGAGTCTGTTATCGCTATGGCAACAACCTGACACAGGCCCAGCCCATAATACCCTGCTATAGAGGTACACACACACACACACACAGAGCAGGGCTTTTCTTGAAATTGATCTGCTTCCGTCTCATATGATGATATGATGCAGTTTGAGTGATTACATATTGATTATAGAACTGATCAGTACTACACTGGTTGTCTATGAACTGAACCTGAAATGTCATATGCACAATTATAAGATATTGAAAGATATTGAATTCAGTCCAAACGGAGTGGTGTCGGTATCAGTATCAGTATTGGTATAGTATTGGTATAGTATCGGTATTGGTATCAGCATCAGTATCGGTATCCGTATCGGTATCAGTAACAGTATTGATAACGGCCTTCAGAAACACTGAACACTGACCTTCACTGACCACTGGGTAAAACATCAGCTGTTCAACATTTTCCTTTCATCTGTCTTCTGGTTGTTTGTCTATCCTTCACCTCTACCTGTCTCTCGACCTGTCTCTCTCTCTCTACCTGTCTCTGTCTGTCTGTCTGTCTGTCTATCTCAGATCACCAGAGGAAGTTTGGAGAGGATTATGGGTCATGTCAGGCTGGCATTTCCAACTTCCTGACTGAGGTAGATGCAGCAGCAAGCCTACACACTTAAGTACATAGAACAGACATATAATAGAGATATGATAGCAGTATAATAGAGATATAATACAGGTATAATAGAAGTACAATAGAGATTAATCAAACACTCATAGAAGCCCAAATCAGATATCATATGATTGATACAACAACACCAAAGGAACACCATAGCAGGCATCAGGCCACAGTGGCATTAATCTGTAGATGGCGGCGCGCAGGACGCAGCAGCTTTGTGTCTACAAAAACGGTGTTTTTATTGTTTTTACGTTTGTTTTAAGTTTATTTACTCGAGTAGGATGTACAAACGTACTCTACAGTCCTCGAGAACCCCTGGACATCGGAGCGAAATGCAAACACCTTGCATTTAATACAAACGACTTTTGCACCGGCATAACCAGATCACCAGTCTCGCAGTGGCGAACTCGCCCAGATGGAAGTCAATGTAGTCCACGCCGGGAATGTAAAGAGAAAAGGGGGAAGCGAGCCGGATTACATGCTAGGCTAACCAGCGTCCCCTAGAAAGTTCCCCTTCCCAGCATTTTCCTAGCCAACGTTCGGTCTCTTAACTCTTCACCAATGCTTTCTCCATTTCTTCTCAAAAGTAAAGTAAGAACGATGGACATATGCAAACCAAACTAATTGTAGGTGTGTTGGAATCTTTTTATGGTAAATTGTGGGTGTGGCCATAAGGCTTGTGCACTGGGCACAATTTCAAGGTGATTGATATTTTTCATGAAAAAACACATATGAACTCGTAGAGACTACACGTTTCCTATTTTGTGTGTACACAGATTTATACACTTTAATATACACAAGGTTTTATGCATCTGGCCCCTGGCCTTGTTAGCATTCATCATTCCATTGAAACCAATGGACACTGGTAGCTGTAAGCTATGTTTACAACAGCAGCAGGTCAAATGTTGAAGGTTTTTCTCAGCAGCAGTCTGGTGGTAGACACTAAATTCAAAAAGAGTTAATGTTGACTAATTAGGCCTGATCACTGTTAGATCTCATCTTGATGTTTTCTCCATTTCTTTTGATGAGGATCTGATCATAATGGGAGCTCCAGGCACTTCCTATTGGACGGGTTCAGTTCTGGTCTTCAACACCTCCAGCAGAGTCATTTCAGCCTACTTGGACGACGACACTGGAAATGTTCAGTTTGGAAGCTACCTGGGTAAGTGAGTTAATATACCTACCTGAGTTAATATACCTCCTACCACGGCTCTTTTCTGTTCTGGCCCCACAGTGGTGGAATGAACTCCCCACTGATGTCAGGACAGCAGAGTCGCTGCCCATCTTTCACCAGGCTGAAAACCCACCTCTTCAAGAAACACTACCCTGACCCTTCCTCTTCAAGAAACACTACCCTGACCCTTCCTCTTCTAGAAACACTACCCTGACCCTTCCTCTTCTAGAAACACTACCCTGACCCTTCCTCTTCAAGAAACACTACCCTGACCCTTCCTCTTCTAGAAACACTACCCTGACCCTTCCTCTTCAAGAAACACTACCCTGACCCTTCCTCTTCTAGAGACACTAACCTGACCCTTCCTCTTCTAGAAACACTACCCTGACCCTTCCTCTTCAAGAGACACTACCCTGACCCTTCCTCTTCAAGAAACACTACCCTGATCCTTCCTCTTCAAGATTATTTGTCTCATTTGTTTAATAAAAGTAGCGTCTGCTAAATGACTGTAGAGTTTTAGAGTTTTAGATCGGAAGGGTAGAAGGGAAACCGGTCTGTAGTTTTTGACCTCAGAGAGGTCAAGTGTTGGTTTCTTCAGAAGGGGGGTGACTCTGGCAGTCTTGAAAGCTAGATGTAACAAGGTCAAGGACCTCGTTTGGGGAGAGGGGAGAAAAATGGGGTTGGGCTGGAGGTGGGGAGGGAAAAGATGGAGAGGGTGGTAGAGAGTGATGGGTGGAAGGTGGATAGCTGTGGTTGGTGCGTGAAGCACCAGCCAGGGGGTGAGGTAAGGAGGATCAGATATCGTTAACCTTCTTGTCAAAGAAGTTGGCGAAAATGTCAGGGAGCAGGGAGGAGGTGGGAGGAGGGGGTGGGGGTTGGAGAAGAAAGTTTCGAAGAGTTTTTTAGGGTTGGAAGCAGAAGTTTGAATTTTAGTGCAGAAGAAAGCAGCTTTAGCAGCAGATAGAGAGGAGGAAAAAGTGGAAAGGAGAGATTGGAAGGTAAGAAGGTCCTCCGGGAGGTTGCCATTTCTCCATTTGCGCTCAGCCACTCTCAGGCTCCGTCTCTCAGTACGCACTGAGTCCGACAACCAAGGGGCAGGTGGAGTTTGCCGTGCAGGCCTGGAGGTGAGGGGGACAGAGATGATCCAGAGAAGAGGACAGAGTAGAGAGAAGAAGATCAGTGGCAGTATCAGGGGATAGAAGAGAAAAAGATTCAGGGGCAGGGAGAGCAGAGAGAACAGAAGAGGAGAGATCAGTGGGGGAGAGCGAGCGGAGATTGTGACGAGAAGAAACCATGTGGGTAGGGGGAGGATGTGAGGGGGGAGAGGAGAGAGAGAGAGAGTAGGACATGAAGTAGTGGTCAGAGAGATGAAGAGGAGTGATGGAGAGGTTGGCAGTAGAACAGTGTCTGGTGAAGATTAGGTCCAGTTGGTTGCCAGCCTTGTGGGTAGGAGGAGATGGGGAGAGGGCTAGGTCGAAGGAGGCAAGGAACGAAAGAAGAGGGTCAAGCTTCTCAGTCTGGATGTTGAAGTCACCGAGAAGGATGAGACCAGAGCCATCGTCAGGGAAGTGGGAGACTAGTGTGTCAAGCTCCTCCAGGAACTCACCAGAAGGGCCTGGTGGGCGATAAACAACCGCGATGGTGAGCTTGACTGGATGAGAAACAGTGACAGCATGAAATTCAAAGGAGGAAGGAGAGAATTGTGAAATAGAAAAAAGAGAGTATTTCAATTTGTGGGAAATTAGCAGGCCAGACCACCGCCTCGCCTCGCATCTCTGGGAGTGTGAGAGAACGAGTACACATCTGACAGAGCTGTGGCAGTGGCTGTGGCAGTGTTTTCTGGGGTGATCCAAGTCTCAGTTAGAGCAAGAAAGTTGAGGGAGAGCAAGGATGAGTATCCTGAGATGAACTCAGCTTTCTGCACAGCCGACTGGCAGTTCCAAAGCCCCCCTGCCACCACTTGCTCAATGTGAGTTGAGAGAGTAGGGTGATAGTAGCAGTACTAATAGTAGTGTTAGTAGTAGCAGTGGTAATAGTACTGTTAACAGTAGTAGTAGTAGTAGCAGTAGTGTTAGTAGTAGTAGCAGCAGTAGTAGTTGTAGTAGCAGTAGTGTTAGTAGTACTAGTAAGAAATTTCCCCTCAAGGATTAATAAAGTACCTACCTACCTAGCAGTAGTAGTAGTGGTAGTAGCAGTAGTAATAGTAGTGTTAGTAGTAGTAGTAATAGTAGCAGTTCACTCTACCATGTAATCGCTGTACTGCTACTTTGAGTATTTCTCACCACTGGCCCTCTCTAACATCCACTGAGTACCCAGCTGCAGAACAACAGGAAAGAAGCTGCAGCGTTCCTCAGAGGTTCTGCAGGAGGAGGAGGTGTTTTCTCTGTTCTGATCTGCAGTATCAACAGGAAGACACCATGCTGCTGTTACTGCTGCTGTTTTACCACAACCTCTGTTCATTAATGACACGTCAACTAGTGCTGCTTACACAAAACCAGTAACCAGTAAACTCAATACTGTTGCACAAACTTCTGTGTTTGGAGGGAGATGCACGTCAAACTCAGCAGTAACAAACTGAAATGTATTAATTTTTTCTTTTATTTAAGTAATTTACAATGATAAGTACAATGAGGTGTGAAAGTCAGGATCAGTGGTGTATAAGAGTGCATGAATGCAGTGGCTAATGTGAGGCGCATGTTGTCAGTGTAAAACCAAAAAAGCCAACGCAAAAGAAGCAATCCGAACTTGGTGAGGGGTGAAGGGACCGACACCCTGGCCTCTGGTCAGACTGTAAAGATGTTCTCTGTTCCTCAGATGTTCTCTGTTCTTCAGTCAGACTGTAAAGATGTTCTCTGTTCTTGAGTCAGACTGTAAAGATGTTCTCTGTTCCTCAGATGTTCTCTGTTCTTCAGTCAGACTGTAAAGATGTTCTCTGTTCGTCAGATGTTCTCTGTTCTTCAGTCATATTGTAACGATGTTCTCTGTTCTTCAGTCAGACTGTAAAGATGTTCTCTGTTCGTCAGATGTTCTCTGTTCTTCAGTCAGACTGTAAAGATGTTCTCTGTTCTTCAGTCATATTGTAACGATGTTCTCTGTTCTTCAGTCATATTGTAACGATGTTCTCTGTTCTTCAGTCATATTGTAACGATGTTCTCTGTTCCTCAGATGTTCTCTGTTCGTCAGTCAGACTGTAAAGATGTTCTCTGTTCTTCAGTCAATCTAATCAGATGTTCTCTGATCTTGCGTTCTTGAGAAGTTTGTTCTCTCCAAGAAAACTCCATAGGATACAAGTATGGAGTTGGTGTTCTGGCATTTGATACATAGCCTCTGTCATCAGGTTACTCTGTTGGAGCCGGTCACTTCCTACACCCTGATACTACAGAAGTGGTGGGAGGAGCTCCACAATACAGCCAGACTGGGAAGGTAGGACCTGTATGTCTGTCTGTCTGTCTGTCTGTCATCCTGCCAATTGCACTGAGAATCTGGATGCTCTTGAACCTCCAAACACGTGTGTGTGTTCTCCAGGTGTTCATCTTCACAATAGATGACGACATGCTACGGATTGTCTCTGAGGTGTCAGGACGCAAGGTGAAACCCATAGCTTTACTTACTTAGCATTTACTTATTTAGCATTAGCATTCTGTCTCTATTCAACAATGGTACAGCTAACTGCATGTGCGTGTGTGTCTATGTATTGTGTATCTATTGGTGTGTGTGTAGCTGGGATCCTACTTTGGATCAAGTGTGTGTGCGGTGGATCTGAACGCTGACGGTTTGTCAGACCTGTTGGTCGGCGCTCCCATGGAAACCAGCTCCCTGTCAACAGGCGTCGCTAGGGAAGAGGGAAGAGTCCATGTATACATCAACCAGGGAGAGGTAACAGACACACACACACACACACACACACACACACACACACACACACACACACGCACACACACACATGTAAGCTGTGGTCAGTAAAACCAATGTCTCAGGGGGCCTTCAGGATAAGGGGCCCCAATGTGTGTGTGTGTGTGTGTGTGTGTGTGTGTGTGTTAGACCAGAGTTAGTCCAGGTTGGACCAGAGTCATATATAGACAGAGTTAGTCCAGGTTGGACCAGAGTCATATATAGACAGAGTTAGTCCCAGTTGTTTTAGGCTAAAAATGGAACATTGACCTCCATAACATCATCATTGTAACATGCACAATACAATAACCAGTTACTATGGCAACAGCCAAGGAGTAGTACTGTGGAGCCAACGTGGCTGACAGTGGGAAATGGGAAGGCCAAACTGTGTCTGTGTATGGCTCTGGTGGGATCTGGTTATGGTACCTCTGAAATCTTGTCTAAGCTTCTCAATCTGGTTCTTCACCGCCCCAGGCCAAGCTATTGGAGGCAGAGTTTCAATTGATTGGCAGGGACTCCTACGCCGCCCGGTTTGGAGAGACCATTGCTAACCTTGGAGACCTGGATGACGATGGTTACCCTGGTAACAACACTTTATCATGTACCTCTGACAGCTGTTACTACATTTATTTTTTTAATTTCGAATTATTCAAGGGCACTTCAACAGGATGGAACCTGAGACCTCCTGGTTACAGGACGGTTGTTCTCTCCTTACTAGTCTGACTAATAAACTTTAACACCAGACAGAGACAACTAACTGAGGCTGGTGAATCAAACTAGAGACAGTATCAGTATTTAAGGATTTAGGATATATTTTAGCTTTTCAAATATGTAATATGCCTTTCAACAGGAAGCTGAACATTTTGCATGAAAAGACAGAAAGCCTCATAAAAGACTGTTTGTTCAGATTGGACTTGGACCTGTCTGCAGTGTTTGACACGGTGAACCACCAGACCCTCCTCTCCACCCTCTAGGCCAGAAGTGGGCAATCATGTGCCATGGAGGGCCGAGAGTATGCAGGTTTTCACTTCAACCAAAGACTACACCAGGTGATTTCACTGATTAACACACCTTCAACCAGAGAGGAGGGACTAATCAGTGAAATCACCTGCTGTAGTCTTTGGTTGGAGCGAAAACCTGCATACTCTCGGCCCTCCATGGCACATGATTGCCCACCCCTGCTCTAGGCGATGGGTGGCTCAGGCTCTGCACTCTCCCTGTTTGCATACTGACCTGTTCCTACCAGGTGACATGGAGAGGGTCTGTGTTGGCACCATGCAGGCTGACTACGGGGTCCCACATGGTTCAGTTCTGGGTCCACTTCTTTTTTCCCTTTACACAATGTCTCTTGGTTCTGTTATTCACTCTCACAACTTCTCCTACCACTGCTATGCCAACGACACCCAACTGATCTTGTCATTCGCCTCTGAGGAGGAATCTTGTCATTTCCCCCCTCTGACACACAAGTGGAGGCCTGGGAGACATCACAAAGTGGATGTTGATGCACCATCTGAAGCTCAACCTGGACAAGACTGAGCTGGTTTTCCTCCCCGGGAAGGGCTGTCCTCACCGAGACCTGGCCATCACCATTGATAATGCTGTGGTGACGTCAACTTGGACTGCGAGGAATCTGGGTGTGACCCTGGACGACCAACTGTCGTTCTCGGCAAACATTGCATCAGTGACACGCTCCTGCAGATTCCTCCTCTACAACATCAGGAGGATTCACCTCTTCCTCACTGACAAGGCAGTGCAGGTGCTCATCCAGGCTCTTGTCATCTCCCACCTGGACTACTGCAACTCCCTCCTTGCTGGTGCCCCGGCGTCTGCCATCAGACCTCTGGAGCTTGTTCAGAAAGCTGCAGCTCATCTGGTGTTCAACCGCCCCAAGTTCTCCCACACAACTACCCTTCTCCGTTCTCTACACTGGCTCCCTGTAGCAGCTTATCCAGTTCAAGACCCTGGTGCTAGCCTATAGTGCAGTGAAAGGAACAGCTCCTTCTTACCTCCAGGCTATGGTCAAGCCTTACACCCCCACCCGACCACTTCGCTCTGCTGCCTCGAGGCGACTGGTTGCCCCGTCACTCAGAGGCCCCTGGGGGCCGATCTACGGAATGAACTCCCCACTGATGTCAGAAACCCACCTCTTCAAGAAACACTACCCTGACCCTTCCTCTTCAAGAAACACTACCCTGACCCTTCCTCTTCAAGAAACACTACCCTGACCCTTCCTCTTCCAGAAACACTACCCTGACCCTTCCTCTTCAAGAAACACTACTCTGACCCTTCCTCTTCAAGAAACACTACCCTGACCCTTCCTCTTCTAGAAACACTACTCTGACCCTTCCTCTTCTAGAAACACTACCCTGACCCTTCCTCTTCTAGAAACACTACCCTGACCCTTCCTCTTCTAGAAACACTACTCTGACCCTTCCTCTTCAAGAAACACTACCCTGACCCTTCCTCTTCTATAAACACTACCCTGACCCTTCCTCTTCAAGAAACACTACTCTGACCCTTCCTCTTCTAGAAACACTCCCCTGACCCTTCCTCTTCCAGAAACACTACCCTGATCCTTCCTCTTCAAGAAACACTACCCTTTTAGCACTTGCTTATTTGTTTTATTTGTTTACAAAAAAAACTAAAAAACATCATGCTGGTCTGGTGATGGAGGGATCAATGGGGTCCTGTGTACCGATGATGAGGAGGGAGCCTGGACCTTCATCTTTAATTGGTTTATTTTTTCTGTAGTGTAGTTCTTTTGTCATTTTCCTTGTGGAACAGTGGCTGAGGTTTTCTTTTTTTTTCTTTTTCTTTTTTTCCTTTTTGACATGATCATGGTTCATATCTGTATCTGTTGATGGATCAGTGAACAGATATAAAGGTGCAATAAAGGTGGTTTCAAATTCAAAATCTCTCTCTCTCTCTCTCTCTGTCTGTCTCTCTCTCTCTCTGTCTCTCTGTCTGTCTCTCTCTGTCTCTCTCTCTCTCTCTCTGTCTGTCTCTCTCTCTCTCTCTGTCTGTCTCTCTCTCTCTCTGTCTCTCTGTCTGTCTCTCTCTGTCTCTCTCTCTCTCTCTCTCTTTCTCTCTCTGACACCACTGAAACTATTTTACACCCCCCCCCCACATGACTAACTGCCACTTACCAACAGATAAACACTAGTCTAACTGATTTTAACACAACGCCCTCACACACACACACACACACACACACACACACACACACACACACACACACACACACACATAGACCCACCACAGTTAAGGAGTTGTCCTAAAGTCAGTAAGACCAATGTCTCAGGATAAGGGGCCCCAGTGTGAGTGTGCGTGTGTGTGTGTGTGTGCGTGTGCGTGTGCGTGTGCGTGTGTGACAGAGAGAGAGAAGTGGAGTGTGTTTAGTGTGTCATTAAGATCATTAGAGCTCTAATGACTCTGTTCCGCTCTGTAATTAAACATGGCTATTACTAATATAGAACTAGCAAGACTGATAAAAGGCTGTGTGTGTGTGTGTGTGTGCGCGTGTGCGTGTGCGTGTAGACGTGGCGGTTGGTGCTCCACAGGAGGAGGACCTGAGAGGGGCCATCTACATCTACAATGGCAGGATGGAGGGGATCACAGCGACACCCTCTCAGGTAGAAACACACTAGTATTACTAGGAGTAAGACAGTACTACTACTACTACCACTACTACTACTACTACTACTATTATTACGAGTACTACTGCAACTTCTACTGCTCCTACTACCACTACCACTACTACTACTACTATTACTACTTCCACTTCTACTACTACTACTGCTACTACTACCACTACCGCTACCACTACTACTACTACCATCACCACTACCACTACCACTACCACTACCTAATACTACTACTACTACCACTACCACTACCACTACCACTACTACTACTACTGCTGCTACTTCTACTGCTACCACTACCACCACTACTACTACTACTACTACTACTACTACTACTGCTGCTACTAGCACCACCACTACCACTACTACTAATGCTACTACGAGTACTACTGCTACTGTAGTACTGATTAATTGCTTGTTGAACCAGAGGAACCGACCAGTGGCTGGTTGGGACAGGACTGGGCAGTAACCATGGTGACCATGGTGCAGAAACAACTAACAGTGGCTGGTTTGTTCAGTGTCATCATCTGGTTACCATGGCAACACTTCATCATGATCTCTGGGCCACAGGATGAAGCATTCACTATTCATGACTAAAAATATGAACACATTAAATACATTAGATTACTGTCAGTAATAAAGTACTGTTGGTAATAGATTACTGTTGTCCCCATTCTGAATTACAGTCTACTGTCTCCTAACTCTATTACCTGGGTAATAGATTACTCTTGGTAATGGAATAGATTACATCATGCTACAGCGGTGCTGCTTGGGTTAGAGATTCATTAAATATGTTTATGTATTCTTCATAGTCACATATATGACAACATGGCCGCTTCAGGACCCAAGCCAATCAGCTATCAGTAGGAGAAACCACAGCTTACATGTGTGTGTGTGCGTGTGTGTGTGTGTGTGTGTGTGTTCGTCCGTCCAGAGGATCAGTGGATCCTTCCTGGGTCGTGACCTCAGGATGTTCGGCCAATCACTGAGCTCAGGCATTGACATAGATGACAACGGCTACCAAGGTAACTCTCATCGTCATGACAACACTTTACAATGATAGTGTGTTCGTAGTGGTGTGTGTATGTATATGTGTTCTCTGTATGAAGAGGCTGTTCAGTGTTTCCTAGTGGTGATGTCATCACACACACACACACACACACACACACACACACACACACACACTGCCTATTGGTTTTATGGTTCATGCGCTGGTTTGCTGATGTATACATTGGTTTTCTTAAATATATATGTAGCCCTGTTGAATCCAGCGATTCACTATGAAGCTCTATAAAGTTCTTAATATTTTAATAGTTTGTTTGCAAGGTTCATTTGTCACCATGTGGAGCATCAGTGCGCAACTGAGCTTGTTTGCTTGTTTACAGTTTGTTTGCCTCTAGTTGTTTGTTTGTCCTGTTTCCTGAATATGATTGGCTGGGCGGGACTTGGGGTGAGTGACAGGGAGTGGGAGGTCTAAAAAGAGAGAGAGAGAGAGAGAGATACCGGCCAGGTAGATTAAATGGAAAAGTAGGAACGGAATAAGGGACGAGGTAGTGATTCAGTAAGTCGGACCTGTAAGTACCACGTGTACGTTACCTGTTAATAGATATCTGTGTGCTAGAATTGAACAAGAAGCAGTGTTAGCACGTAGTTAACACAGCTTGCTCGCTGTAGGAAGGAAGACTGTCTGTCTCCAGGTACCAGTCTGGGCAGGAAGACTGTCTCCAGGTACCAGTCTGGACAGGAAGACTGTCTCCAGGTACCAGTTTGGACAGGAAGACTGTCTGTCTCCAGGTACCAGTCTGGACAGGAAGACTGTCTGTCTCCAGGTACCAGTCTGGACAGGAAGACTGTCTGTCTCCAGGTACCAGTCTGGGCAGGAAGACTGTCTCCAGGTAC
The DNA here is from genome assembly GCA_034670405.1 of Hoplostethus atlanticus. Classification (NCBI taxonomy): domain Eukaryota; kingdom Metazoa; phylum Chordata; class Actinopteri; order Trachichthyiformes; family Trachichthyidae; genus Hoplostethus; species Hoplostethus atlanticus. The sequence goes on along the minus strand of JAXDDX010000310.1, from coordinate 213,617 downwards.
CAGTCTGGACAGGAAGACTGTCTCCAGGTACCAGTCTGGACAGGAAGACTGTCTCCAGGTACCAGTCTGGACAGGAAGACTGTCTGTCTCCAGGTACCAGTCTGGACAGGAAGACTGTCTGTCTCCAGGTACCAGTCTGGGCAGGAAGACTGTCTCCAGGTACAAGTCTGGACAGGAAGACTGTCTCCAGGTACCAGTCTGGACAGGAAGTCTGTCTCCAGGTACCAGTTTGGACAGGACGTCTGTCTCCAGGTACCAGTTTGGACAGGAAGTCTGTCTCCAGGTACCAGTCTGGACAGGAAGTCTGTCTCCAGGTACCAGTCTGGACAGGAAGTCTGTCTCCAGGTACCAGTCTGGACAGGAAGTCTGTTTCCAGGTACCAGTCTGGACAGGAAGACACTGACTCTGCTCCTGTGAGTACTACAGTTGTTGCTCTGAAAGACTGAAGGTTGTTCAGCCACCAAGCTTCCTTCAGGCTGCACGAGGTTTTATTTGGTTTCATTTTACCTTTTTGACCGGTCTGTGTGTTAATGTGTGTTAAGGCCCACAGAGCTATATACTGAGTCTCCTTATTACCCGGTTTAGCAGTAGAGTACTGCCAATGTTATATGTGGTTTGGATGTATTTGCTTAAAATAGACAAGTGTGTGTGTGTGTGTGTGTGTGTGTGTATATATACATTGAAGAATAATAGCACCAGGATTGTGTTATTGTCCTAACTGAAGGATAATTGCAGTCGCAATAATTTGATTTATTTGTTTTGTTTATATTTGTCTTTCTCTATCTTAAATAAATAGAGATATTTTTTGCGGTGAGTTGTTGAGCTCTATCAGTTGGTACCTATCTATCTAATATCTACAGTATATCTAAATGTTCAAGGGGTTTTAGCCAAATTAAGGGATAAAGAATAGAACTCAGGGGTTACCCTTAGTGATCAGAGGGGAAGAAATCATATTTATAAAATGTACATATCAGAAAACTATTGTATATTCAGTAAAACCAGTATACCAGCCAAACGCACCAATAAATATCAAATAGAATCAATTTATGTAACAAAACCAATATATACCAACCAGCATATAATCTGGTAAACGAAGGTATATGTCAGGATACCAGGGCATGAACCATAAAACCAATAGTGTTCAACATAACCAATATATATGCCAGCAGACCAATACATTACAATCAATAGATATTCTGGTAAACCAGGTAAACCAATCTGCCAACAATTATATGGATATTGGTGAACCAGTAGATATTCCCTTACAGGATGCATCTAATGCTTATTCTGTATACCATTGTATATAACAGTTAAATCCTTTTCCTGTCTGTCTCTCTCCCTGTCTGTCTCTCTCCCTGTCCGTCTCTCTCCCTGTCTCTCTCTCCCCCTGTCTCTCTCTCTCCCTGTCTCTCTCTCTCCCTGTCTGTCTTTCTCCCCCTGCCTCTCTCTCCCTGTCTCTCTCTCTCTGTCTCTCTCTCTGTCTCTCTCTGTCTGTCTCTCTCTCTCCCTGTCTCTCTCTCCCTGTCCTCTCTCTCCCTGTCCCTGTCTCTCTCTTTCCCTGTCTGTCTCTCTCCCTGTCTGTCTCTCTCCCTGCCTGTCTCTAGATATAGCAGTAGGGGCGTTCCTCTCCGACTCTGCCATAGTTCTCAGGTAAAACTACACTTTGTTCCATCACCATGGAAACAGGATATCACATGGCATCAACTTCCTGTTTGTGATGTCTGTCAGAAATGGTCTGTAGGGATCTGAAGTGGCTCTGGCTCATAGGAACCATACAGTTCTGAAATATTATATAAATGTTATAGACTGAAGTGGTGTTTATTTCAACCGCTAGAAGTTATAATCAAATTAAACCTGTTTACCACACTTCACTACCCATCCTTTAATACGAACATGGCACAGCTTCCTAGTTTGGACTGTTCCAAATACGTAGCGGGGAACCTGTCTATTTCTCATCTGACCCCGACCTCATAAACCGTGGTGAAAATCAAACCAGGCCTTGTTGAAGAGTTTAGTCAATATTTAGTCAATAATTTTGCTTCGCTCCTCACAGTGAAGAGAGGCCATTTCTTGGGAAATGTAGTTCTTGTACCCGAGCCTTTTCCCTCAAAAGTTATAAAATGAAGGGACACCCTGGTGACTCAGCGGTCGAAGGTGCAACCATGTGACCGCCATGTGTTTGTGCACATCTCATAATTACTAATGTAACTGTGGATCCTGCAAGATGAGTTTAACATAATCTATTGTTTTGTTTAGTTGATATAAGATGAATTCTGCCCATGTGGAAAATCACCTAGCCACCTAGGTTAACAAATCAAACCAAATCACATTTATCTGTACAGCCCTTCATTACCGTTCCAGTCTCTAAGGCTTCACAGCCCAACGTGTGAAACAGTAAATGGTTAGTACACGACATCCCCCAGCCTTGGACCCTCACAGAGGACAAGGAAAAACTCCCACAAAACCTTTTAGGAAAAAATGGAAGAAACCTTGGGAGGGGCTACTCAGAGAGGGAGGGGCTACTCATAGAGGGAGGGACTACTCAGAGAGGGAGGGGCTACTCAGAGAGGGATAACCCTACCAGGACAATTCGGTGTGCAATGAATGCCGAGTTTGGGCAAGCAGCGTATACACAATGCATAAAAGTTTATTATGGTGGAACGAGGTGAGATCTGATGTGGCATCACAGCAAACGCCCGCTCAGTCAGTGTCATCATAGGACTAGTATAGGGGACCACGCAGGCGCCAACACTGCCCAGTTGCAGCCTGGGAGCAGATAAGAGACACACTGCCCAGCGTCCACAGCAAACGCTCGTTCAGTCAGCATCGTCCTAGGAGGGGTGGACCACGCAGACTGGAACAGATAGGAGACACACCCACACACACCCTGACAGGCTGGAACAGATAGGAGACACACCCACACACACCCACACACACTCTCACTCACACAGACAAACATGACCAATCAGAGGACAGGAGCAGGTAGACCAGGAGAATAGGACATGTAGGCATGATGCTAGTATCCATCAGGACCCTGAGCTAGGATAAGCTAACTGGTCTAGCCTTACTCTGAGAAGAGACTGAGCCACTCCCTCAAGGCTGGTCAAATGACAGAGAGAATAAATGGGTTTTTAGCCTTGACTTAAAGACTTCGATAGAGCCTGCCTCTCTGATTGAGGCAGGCAGACTGTTCCATAGATAGGGAGCCCGGTAAGAAAAGGCTCTGTTACCTGCAGGTTTCTTTTTGACTGCTGGGATAGACAGGTAGCCAGCGTCCTGAGATCTGAGGGTGCGTGGCGGTTTATAAGGTTTAATCAAATCGGATAAATAGGACGGTGCCATCCCATGTAATGATTTATATGTAAGTAAAAGCACCTTAAAGTCACACCTGGCCTGAATTGGTAGCCAGTGTAGTGAGGACAGGTCGAATTTCCTAGTTTTGGTCAGGATTCTGGCAGCAGCATTCTGGACCAGTTTCTGTATACCTTTTCGGTTCAGGGCATTCAGCTCCCTCTTTCAGATTCTGAATTTTTAAATTGTCCCGCGGCTTCGGGTTTCCATATCTAGGAGTTTATCATTCGCTGTTTGCAATTTTTTCTCCATATCAGCCACCCTTTCTAGGACTGAAAGAGAATCTTCTGCGTCGGATACTCGTTGTTCGGCTGTTTTGATCCTCCTGTTTTTTTCCACCATAGCCGTTAGTTGCTCGGTGTCCTTTGATAACTTTCCGTCCATTAATGCGGATATGACTTTGGTCATTTCGGCAATTAGAGAAGCATGTTCGCCCTTCTTTAATGAACTCGTCATGTTTGCGTTTTCCTTGAGCGTCACAGCGAGTTTCTCTTTTAACTTTTTCTTCTCTCCTCTAGAGACTATTTTGGTAGCTACCATGAACTGGTAGCACCAGTATTTTATATAATGAGTGGGGAAAACATACACAAAATGCCAACTGTGAATAAAGGGGACATTGACCTAAGTAGCCGAGAAAATGTGAAATCTGGAAGCCAACCCTTTTTCTGTATTTTCCTTTTTCCTAAAACAGGCTGTTTCAGAAAATAGCTCGTTTATACGTCATAACGGGTGCTTCTTAACATAATCCAACCCCTCTCAGAGCATGCCCACGCCCAGGTGAACAACCACTCCCATTTACCTCGTCTCAAAATGCAGCTCACTGCAGCGCCGCAAGCCGTTGCTTATGGTGCATTCCATTGTACTCGGAAATCGATAGTTCCGAGTCGGTATTCCCAACTTCCAGTCTAAATGTGTTCCAGTGCATCTGCTCAGGAAAACATGGACGCCTGCAGAGAACTCATGTTTGTATGGCAAGTCTCAGAATGTTACAAGCATCTAAAGAGGAACTACATCAACTACTACAGCGCCATTAGTGAATAGAATCGGCGCATATCACTGTCGGACGCTGTTTTTTCCGAGTACAATGGAATGCACCGTTACTTTGCGAACAGTGGCGCTACAACGACAACATATCTACGGCGATATATCAACTCTCCAGTTGTTCTGTTGTAGGATGCAGGCAGCAACATAGGTCCCTGCACGCGAAAATGCCAGAACAGAGCGGATTAATTTTATTTTTAACGTCTCGGCTACAGTTAGGTCATTTTTTCTGTGTGTGATGATCAGTCCTCGGACTGCTTGAGCAACGGCAGGATTAGCATCTAAATTGAAGCTTAAAGATGGAGAAATTCATAAGGTACATGACCCATCTGCAAAATTGGAATCTGTAAGTGTCACCATGTTTTGATTTAATTTACAAATTAGTCTGGTTAGTATATTTGACTGCTGGTTAGCTAACGAGCTAGCGGGGCTAGCCATGGGCTTGTTGGGCGTGGAAGAAGTAAGAAAACTAAAGCTGGAGTCAGGACACATCTTTTAAAGTTATTGGTTGGAGTCAGGACTCATCTTAAAGTTATTTGTTGGGACCAGTGTCTGTTTTATAAGTCTGTCGAACGTGTCAGGCTCGGTAAACTTTAGCCACCATTAGTACAATCGCATTTGGTTGTGTGTGCTGCGCTGTTTGGATGCAAATAGATTGCATCCAATAATATATTGGCTAACTAGCTCAACAAAATTGTCAATCCTAGCTTGTCTGCAAGTTGTATTCAATAAGCTTATGGACATGAGCCATAAACAGACCGGCTACAGCAGAGAGTGTCGCTCACACACCCACATACACAAAACAAAGTACAATATTACACAGAATTGTTATCATTGAGAAACTAAGTGGAACCGCCTCAGCTGCCTCTTCCCATTCTGGGTCAGACTCCGGCTCAAACATGTCCGGTCTCAGTGTTGGTTCTGGAGCGGCCGCCATGGTTATGGTAGATTTCTGCGTCAAGCTTATTTGTTTACCTTGAGCAGCATGAGCGCTCTGCTCTCCGCCTCCGCCAGGCCATTGGCCGCCTCACGCTGTGAGTGACACAGTGGGGAGTTAATTCCTTTCACTGCACTATAGGCTACCACCAGGGTCTTGAACTGGATGAGCTGCTACAGGGAGCCAGTGTAGAGAACGGAGAAGGGTAGTTGTGTGGGAGAACTTGGAGAGGTTGAACACCAGACGAGCTGCAGCTTTCTGAACAAGCTCCAGAGGTCTGATGGCAGATGCCAGGGCAGCAAGGAGGGAGTTGCAGTAGTCCAGGCGGGAGATGACAAGAGCCTGGATGAGCACCTGCGCTGCCTTGTCAGTGAGGAAGGGGAGAATCCTCCTGATGTTGTAGAGGAGGAATCTGCAGGAGCGTGTCACTGATGCAATGTTTGCCGAGAACGACAGTTGGTCGTCCAGGGTCACACCCAGATTCCTCACAGTCCAAGTTGACGTCACCACAGCATTATCAATGGTGATGGCCAGGTCTCGGTGTGGACAGCCCTTCCCCAGGAGGAACACCAGCTCAGTCTTGTCCAGGTTGAGTTTCAGGTGGTGCATTGACATCCACTCAGAGATGTCAGCCAGACATGCAGCAATGCGTGCCTCCACTTGTGTGTCAGAGGGGGGAAATGACAGGATCAGCTGGGTGTCATCTGCATAGCAGTGGTAGGAAAAGTCGTGGGAGTGGATAACAGAAATTAAAGTTGAAAAATTCTGTTTTTATTTTGTCATCTCCAATTTGCATGTCACTACTGTAACACTTACAGTTTGAGTCTCCAAAATGAGCCTGATTTTAGCCACACCCCTACAATTACACCCAGGAAACAAGACTGCATCACTGTCCATCACAGCCGCATGGGGAGTCGGTCTGTTCCAACATTTTGAAGGAATTGCACTGAAACTGAAAATCAGTGTGTGACATTAACAGGTGTCTTTACCGAACATTTATTTTGTCATATATTCTTTTCATATATTGTAGATTTTAGACTTTGGATTTTAGGCCAATGTGGTGGAAATCTTAGAACTCCAACCTCGGTTCATCAACCTTAATGTCAATCATCAGCAGACACAAGAGAACAATTCGGTTAGTAGATTTAATACGTATATACGGGAAGAAAGAGTCTGTCCACATCAGTGATGGTGTGGTGGCAAACCTTCTCCAACACACAGAAACTAACTACACTAAAACAATAAAACACTAAAGGATTAAGGTAATAAAGCAATAAAAAGGGAAAGAAGTCAGAGGTGAGGGAGGACATCTGACCTCAGACTGACTCAAGAGTAACCCAAAAACAGGAGATAATAAAACAATTAAAGGATTACTCTCAGAGAACCTCATCTACAGATGTCACATAGAAATGTGATTTTCTGAATTATATTCTACACCAACATAGTATGTTTTATAGTATGAGCATCTGTCTACACATGAGCTAGCTAGCATTTTGGATGTACACCAAGAATAAGTTAATGATCGCCATAAAGGTCACTACCATAATGGTTACTACCATAATAATTTACATTGCTTTGGTAGTGATGTGGTTGTTATGATTGATGGTATTCATAATTCATTCAATTTTAAGAATCTAAATATAATAGTCATTAAATATATTGTTTCTTTTAATACATTTTATAGAATTGTAACCTTAAGTAACCAACAATGTTGAGCTATGCGTGAGTATGAGTATGCCACAAAGGGAACTCAGCAAAGAGACACGCCCACATTAGCCCAAGAGTGTTTGATGCAGGGTGAAAAACCAGGTCTTTGAATGGCCAGATATGATTCATGTGTGACTTGATAGTGATTACTATCGATGGAAGATGAACCACTTTCACTTTGACCAGCTTTTGATGTTGTTTACATTTGTTCTCTGTTTTAAAAGCCTTTAAACAGACCAAATACACACTGCTCTACTGTTATAGATTGTTCTAGACAGGAGGTGACTCACTAAGTTTAGTTTACATATGAGGCAGCACGGTTTACGTATTTTTTTACTTCTTCATTGTTTTGAGTTCATTTTATTCTTCATTATAACCTAACACCAATGCACTTTTGTGGAAATGTTAACCATTTGTCTTTAATGAGTTGAAAATAGTTTAATTAATTACACCCTCATTAGGCACGTTATCAATTATAGATAAACAGGTAACAGTTGTCATTTCCTCAACAGTGTGGTCACTACTGGATCACCTGGTATTTAAAAAAAAAAAAATCTATTTAGTCATGTGCTTCAATCAGTCAAGTAATATGAAACTGATATGATCAATGTTGTGTTCTTCACAAAGAAAAAAAACATGGTAGTTTTGATTTAATTTTGATTGAATTTGATTCAATATTCATTCTAAATGCAAATAACTTGCAACTATAACTTGCAAATAATCTAGATACATGTTTGAAAATGTTCACTACATTGTGTAAATTCATTGTAAAAATATTTTTTTACTCTTTAATCTCAGCTTTTCTTTCTGTTACGCTAATTAAATCTTTTTTGGAAAGGAGAGAAATTCTGGAAAATTCAGAAACCATGTAAAAATGTATGACTGCCTTTAGTAGATCTGTCTATTTTAGACTTGGACTAACACACGTCTGCTTTAGAAAATAGAAAACTAATTTGAAGATTTTTACACCCCCCAATTTGAACTGTTTTTGTAGAATCATCCATATAACAGCAGACCATATCTCACTACTGTTGTGTCCTGTAGGACCCGTCCGGTGGTTCGGATTGAGGCGTCCCTGGCGCTGCCTGACCAAATCAACCATTGGATGGCGCTGTGCCAGGACCAGGGGGCACCGTCCATTTGCATCAATGTTACCGTCTGCTTCACTGTCCGTTCCAGACAGTACAGAGGACCTTTAGGTAAACCTAACCCTCTGATATATAAGGCTCTAGGTCCAGACAGTACCGAGGAGCTGTAGGTGAACCTAACCCTCTGATATATAAGGCTCTAGATCCAGACAGTACCGAGGAGCTGTAGGTGAACCTAACCCTCTGATATATAAGGCTCTAGGTGAACTTAACTCTCTGATATATAAGGCTCTAGGTAAATCTAACCCTCTGATATATAAGGCTCTAGGTCCAGTCCTGCTAGTATTGAAGGTTCCGGTCCATTGTTTGTTATGGTCCCGTAGGGCGCAGTGTTTGTGTGTGTGTGTGTGTGTGTGTGTGTGTGTGTGTCTCTGACTCTGAAAACACTGAACTGACTGAACAGTGAAACAGTGAACCAACCCATCTCCCCTGTCTCCCCTCCTCTCTCCTCTTCCTCATCTCATCTCCTCTCATCCTGTCCTCCTCCTCATCTCCTCCTCCTCCTCCTCAGATCTCTTGTATAATTTGACGTCTGACATCCTCCACAAGCCGTTTTTCCCTCATCGTTTCTTTTTCCATGGTAACGGATCTTCCAATAGCACGAGGGGACGGGTCCGAGCACGACATGACCAACTGACCTGTAAAACACACCTGGCTTACCTGAGGGTAAAACTCACGCACACACACACACACACACACACACACACACACACACTCAAGTTCAACTTTATTGTCATATGCACTCCAAGGTACAGTGTGCATTAAAGTGCCCTGCTCTCTCATCTCAGATAGTCAGTAAAAAAAACAAAAATAGACAATAAATAAAATATGAGTGTAGCATTGCTCACTGCTACCAGGGCCGTGGCAGACAGAGACAAAGGCAGGAGTTGAGTCAATGGGCCAGAAGGCTGCTTTATTTGCCACACAGCAATAATAATTTGGCCCGATCTTGACGGCCGCTCTCAGCGCCGTCCCCATCGGCTGGCCAGCCTCGGAGCACCAAAGCAGGCCAGTCCGCCAGGCTTCCAGGAGCATACCAGCTCCAACCCCGACTGGCCAGCTCTTCCAGGTTGCTCCTGGCTGCATCCTCCGCGGACCTTGGTCGGTCTCCACTGCATAGTCTCCTGTCGAACTCAGTCCCCAATCAACCAATCACACATGCACACACTGGTTAAAAGAGCCCTTAATTGGCCGCAGCCGGTGCTGGATCCCAGGAGAGTCAGTCCACTGACTCAACTCTCTCCTGGATCCAGCCTACACCTCACCCACACCCTCCCCCCAGTCTGCCACATACCCCCACCGCCCAACTGACGTGAATGTCCTGGAGCAGTGGCTGTTGTCCTTGGTGATGCTCAAGGCCTTAATGTCAATGTCCTGGATCTGTGGCTGTGGTGGACCTAGGGTTGTTGATGATCCTGGTCTGTCAGATACTGTGATACTACAGTGAGGAAACTCAGACTGCTTAAGATCTGATTCAGGTTCATCTGTTTCCATACCCCCCCCCCCCCCCCTCCCCTCCTCCTACAGAGCGAGATGAGGGACATTTTTACTCCAGTCCGATTTGAGGTTTCCTACGATCTCAGAGAAGCAAGCGTCCGCAGAACCACAACCAGAAACTTCCCTCCATTAAAACCCATCCTACAGCAGACAGCAGGACTAGACAACACCATCACCAACCAGGTACCATGACTAACCAGGTACCATCACTAACCAAGTATATGACCAACCAGGTACCATGACTAACCAGGTACCACCACCAACCAGGTACCATGACTAATCAGGTACTAACCAGGTATATGACTAACCATCACTAACCAGGTATATGACCAACCAGGTACCATGACTAACCAGGTACCATCACTAACCAGGTATATGACCAACCAGGTACCATGACCAACCAGGTACCATGACTAACTAGGTACCATGACTAACCAGGTACCATCACTAACCAGGTATATGACCAACCAGGTACCATCACTAACCAGGTACCATGACCAACCAGGTACCATGACTAACCAGGTACCATCACTAACCAGGTACCATCACCAACCAGTTACTAGTTAGTACTAGTTAATACTAATGCTAGGGTTTGAGGTCAGAAGTCAATGGAACAGTCTGTGATGTCATCAACATGGAAAACTACAACTGTACACCTTTTATTATCAATGGTGTTATGAATTAACTGTCTCTCTCTCTGTCCGTCTCACTCTCTGTCTGTCTGTCTCTCTGTCTGTCTTTCTACCAGACTCAGTTTGCTCGATCTTGTTCTCTGGTTAACTGTTCCACCAACCTGCAGCTGTTAGCTCAACTAGTACTACCAGAGTAAGACCGCCCACCGCCCACCACACACATACACACAATATATTTTCTGAGTTTCTTGCATCAGATTTCTATTCTGAGACATGGAAAGGAGGAGAGACAGACAAAGAGAGAGAATTTTGAATTTATTAGCTCGATACTTTATTGATCCTCGGGTGGGAATCCTGTTTCAATTTGTGTATGAAAATGTAGTTAAATTAAGTTCAGTCATCATCACAAAAGTAAAGAAAACTAGAGGAACCCTTCCAGCCAAAACCAAGTTCCTCCTGTCTGGGGCCAGATACTGGTCAGGGTATCGACGTCCTTCATTGCTTTATAATAGTTGGAGTCAACTGTAAGGACAATTATCATGACATTTGGATTTAGAACAGATGAAGGCATTAACAGCCACTAGACCATGCAGGACCCTCCACATCACTCAAGCCCAAATGACCTGGGGCCTGTACTACGAAGCTGCATTAAGGGTAAGCGAGGTACCTTCAGGGTTAATCCAGGGTTTTCGGTGTCACGAAAAGCGTGTCGCCATAGCAACTCATGCTGAACAGTTAACCTGCAGGTTATGTTCAGGATATCAGATCAAAACGGATAAAAAACCTCCTCACCAATCAGCTCCCTGGAAAAATTGGCGCCATCACTCCTAGAGGATACCATGGACTTTTAAACACATTTGTTGAGAAAAGTCCATTAACAAAACCAGATATGAACCAAAACATTACATTCAAATGAAAAGATCAGTGTACAGAGCGATACTATTGAATTAACAGGTAGTAAGAAGGCTCTTCACAGGGCGAAGATGTTAGACCAATAGTAACGCCCTTCACCTGGGGCAAGATGGCCCACTGGCTGTTGTCTGCTGGGGAATGTAGTCCTTTACCACAGTTTATACAGCTAATGGTGACTAGTAGTTCTCTTGCCTACGTTGTATGCACTTAGCATCTGATAAATCACTTGAATGTAATGAGCAATGTTTTTTAGCTTTTGTTTACCTTTTATACGTTAACCATTGTCTATTTTATTTGTATGCCGTTTATTATTCAGTTTGTGCATTGTTTTATTTATTTCAAGAGAGAGAGAGAGAGAGAGAGAGAGAGAGAGAGAGAGAGAGAGATCGAGAGAGATCTACATCTACTTGTTATTAATCTAGTTATACTAGTTGGTTAATCTAGTTTGTTGTTGTTGGTAGTAATCAGAGGTATTTTGCGCTGGGATCTGGGAGGACCGTCCTGTTGAACGCCACGCTAATGAACTCTGGAGACGACGCGTTCTTGCCCAGACTGTTGCTGCGCTTCCCCAACAACATCCACTACATCAAAGTACTGGATAATGTAAGTAAACTACCATAAAACATCAAAGTACTGGATAATGTAAGTAAACTACCATACTACATCAAAGTACTGGATAATGTAAGTAAACTACCATAAAACATCAAAGTACTGGATAATGTAAGTAAACTACCATACTACATCAAAGTACTGGATAATGTAAGTAAACTACCATAAAACATCAAAGTACTGGATAATGTAAGTAAACTACCATACTACATCAAAGTACTGGATAATGTGAGTAAACTACCATAAAACATCAAAGTACTGGATAATGTAAGTAAACTACCATAAAACATCAAAGTACTGGATAATGTAAGTTAATAATTATAATCTAGGTTAACTAGTATGAATGGTGGATAGGCCTACTGGAAGGTCTATCACCCTCAGGTTTGGCCAGCAGTCAGGATTCAAACCCTTAACCTGGTTAGCTGGTTAGAGAGTTGCTTCCTGTCTCTGTGCTGATTGGACAGAACTGATTGGCTGTTTTTAACAAGCTCAAGCTCATTTAACAAAACAAACAAACAAATCATCAACACAACTAGCTGCGCCAACACTGTGTGTGTGTGTGTAGGAGGACAGTGTGGTGAGTTGTGATGTCACACAAGAGGTCAACCGAACGTTGGTGGATGTCGACTGCAGCGTCTCCAGCTTCCTGCTACCTGTCCATGCCCAGGTAGGTCTCAGCCAATCACACTCTGACATACTGTAGGCTTCAGCCAATCACACTCTGACATACTGTAGGATTCAGCCAATCACACACTAACATACTGTAGGCTTCGGCCAATCACACTCTGACATACTGTAGGCTTCGGCCAATCACACTCTGACATACTGTAGGCTTCAGCCAATCACACTCTGACATACTGTAGGATTCAGCCAATCACACACTAACATACTGTAGGCTTCGGCCAATCACACTCTGACATACTGTAGGCTTCGGCCAATCAAATGCTATTTACAACAATCAGTGTCTCAATTTATAAAATGTATATAGATAATATTTATCCTCGGCCCAGTCCTACTGGTAGTCTACTGGTTAACTGGTACACAAACAGATGCCAGTTAACCATTCTGCGATACTGGTACTGGTAGCTCTAGTCTAGTTGGACCAGTATGGTCCAACTAGACCAGTAGGTTAGTTGTCTGTAACCAGCTCAGCTGGTAGGCTAGTTAACACTCTCACCAGGAAAAATAGATTTGAATACTGACAAAAAGGTTTGGAATCACTTCCTGTTTCCTGTAGCTGAATGTCAGTTTCCTATTGGACGTCAACCAGAACAGCACATCTGGTGACATCATCATCTCTGTCAACACCAGCAGGTAAGAACGCATCCCTCCTCTCATCTGTCTGTCTACTAATCCATCATTCATCCATCCATCATTCATCAATCATTCATCCATCCATCCAGCCATCCATCATTCATCCATCCATTCGTTTCAGTTACTAGTTGACGTGTTAGTAAATGGTAGCGGTCACTGAGTCCCAACATAGACTAGTTAACGTGTTAGTAAATGGTAGCGATCACTAAATCCTGGTTTACACCACCTGACATAATCTCAAGCTCTCATTGGTCTACAGACTTTCTGTAATCTGCTGCCTGCTGTTTACACTGTTTAACTGTTCCACTGTACTGACCTCAGGACAGTTGAACCACACAGCAGCTCTAGTTGGGTTTGTTCTTCACATTTCATACTGCTGTTTTGTCAGCACCCTTCTATGGCCAACAGCAAGTAAGAAAACAACAGTTTAGTGTTAAAGAACCCAGTAATCAAGACTTTCTCTAGCACCAGACTGAACAGAGTGTCCTTAAATGGTTTGATCCTGGACCACAGTAGTAGTCTGTCTTAACGTCAGTGTTTAGTGTTGCTGAACGTTGCTCTGTTTTGAGGCTCACTTCCTGTGCCGTTAGCTATTGTTGTCTGCTGGACAGGAAGTTGGTGAGGAAACAGCAGATTAACGGCTCCATTGTTTAACCTGAGGACGCCTTTGAATTATTCATCTGGAGAACAGAGACCAGACATAGAGAGGACGCCTCAGTGCATCATGGGAACTTATTACTTAATTTATTAATTAATTAAAAAAGGTTACTACTGCTACTATTACTACTACTGCTATTATTACTACTGCTACCCCAAGTGCAACCCCAAGGACATTAAGACTCTTTCTCGTTCCTGCTCGTCGAACCTGGAACATCTGACTATCTCATGCCGTCCATTCTACCTTCCCCGGGAGTTCAGCTCGGTCATCACCACAGCCGTCTACATACCACCACAAGCGGACACCGACGTAGCACTATCGGACCTACATGATGTGTTATGTCGGCATCAGAACAAGCATCCCGACGCGGCTATGGTGGTGGCTGGGGACTTTAATAGGGCGAACCTAAAAAAAGTCATGCCGAACTTTCATCAGCACATTACGTGTGCTACCAGAGGGGAAAGAACGTTGGACCACTGCTATACGCCGTTCAAGAGAGGCTACAAGGCTGTCTCTCTCCCTCCGTTCGGCAAATCAGACCATGCCGCCATTTTCCTGCTACCGGAGTATAAACAAAGGATAGCACGGGAAGCGGTAGTGACGAGGGACGTAAAGCGGTGGTCTGACCAATCAGAGGCTGAGCTACAGGACGCTCTGCGTGACGTCGACTGGGACATGTTCCAATCCAGTTCCAGGGACGTCAGCGAGTTTACGGAAGTAGTAACGAGCTTCATAGCAACGCTAGTGGACACCATCATCCCCACGGTGAAAGTTAGGTCCTTTCCTAACCAAAAACCGTGGGTTGATAAATCCATCCGCGATGCTTTGAACGCCCGCACTGCTGCCTATAACTCCGGTCTTGTATCCGGCAACATGGACGAGCACAAGGCAGCGTCCTATGGACTGAGAATGGCGGTGAAGGAGGCCAAGAGGAGGTATAGGGACAGAGTGGAGTCGCAGATGGAGCAGCGCGACACCAGACGCCTATGGCAGGGGCTACGGACTATAACGGACTACCAGGGCAGACCCCCCGCAATTGTGAGTGCCGACGCATCCCTAGCGGAGGACCTGAACTCATTCTATGCACGGTTTGAGGCTAGCAACAACAGCGCTAGCTCGCCGGCTAACAACATCACCGTTAGCGCAGCCGGAGTGAGTTCTACCGCTGGGGATGAACACACACTCTCTGTGACCGAGCACAGTGTGAGGAGGGCTCTGACGAGGGTGAACACCAGGAAAGCTGCTGGTCCGGATGGCATATCTGGGCGAGTACTGAAGACCTGTGCTAATCAGCTAGCTCCAGTGTTCACCACTATATTCAACATCTCCCTGGCTGAGTCTGTGGTCCCCGCCTGCTTCAAGAGATCCACTATTGTCCCTGTGCCCAAGAATGCTTCTCCAGCATGCTTGAATGACTACCGACCGGTGGCCCTCACCTCGGTGGTCATGAAATGCTTCGAGAGGCTGATAAAGGACTACATCTGCGCCTTCCTCCCTTGCTCCATGGACCCGCTGCAGTTTGCTTATCGTCCCAACAGATCCACGGATGATGCTGTCTCCCAGGTACTGCACACCACACTCTCTCATCTGGACAGCCGGAAGGGGGGCTATGTGAGACTGCTGTTCATTGACTATAGTTCAGCTTTCAATACCATAGTCCCCACCAGACTGGCTGGCAAGTTGATGGAGCTGGGACTGAACACCCCCCTGTGTGCCTGGATCCTGGACTTCCTGACCGCCAGGCCCCAGGTGGTCAGGGTGGGTAGACACACCTCCAACCCCCTCACCCTGAACACAGGATCCCCCCAGGGTTGCGTCCTCAGCCCCCTACTGTACTCCCTGTACACACATGACTGTGTGGCCAGGTTCAGCTCCAACACCATCATTAAGTTTGCGGATGACACAGTGGTGGTGGGCCTGATCTCCAACAACGATGAGAAGGCCTACCTGGAGGAAGTTGCTGATCTGTCACTCTGGTGCCAGGACAACAGCCTCCTCCTGAATGTCACCAAAACTAAGGAGCTGATTGTGGACTTTAGGAGGACACAACAACAGAGGACGTACTCACCACTGGGGATTAATGGGAATACTGTGGAGAGGGTGAGCAGGTATAAATACCTGGGAGTCCACATCACCGAAGATCTCACATGGTCCACACACACTGACACTCTGGTGAGAAAGGCGAGGCAGCGCCTTTACCACCTCAGGCAACTGAGGAAATTTAAAGTCTCCCGGAGGATCCTTCAGTCCTTCTACTCTGGAGCTGTGGAGAGCATCCTGACAGGAAGCATCACTGCCTGGTTTGGCAGCAGCTCCGCTCAGGACAGGAAGGCTCTGCAGAGAGTAGTGCGTTCGGCTGAGCGCACTATTGGAACTACACTCCCCACCCTGCAGGACTTGTACACCAGGAGGTGCAGAACCAGAGCCTGCAGGATCATGAAGGATCCTCACCACCCCAACAACGGACTGTTTCAGCTGCTGCGGTCAGGCAAGCGCCTCCGTAGTCACGCTGCCAAAACAGAGAGACTGAGACGGAGTTTCTTTCCTCAGGCCATCAGGACTGTGAACTCTGACCTCACCAGGGCCCCCACCAAGACACACACACTGCCCCTCTTATGCACACACACACACTTAGGTAAAGACTACACATAATTTATAATTCATATTATATTATACATACAATTTTCCCTTTTTTTACTATATTTTTTTATATATAAGTGCTCTTATTGTAAATATTGTGTTGTTTTTTTATATAGAGCTCTTAAAAAACTGACATTGTAAATATTGTGCTGGTTATTGTAAATAGTGTGAACCTGTTATTTTGCACATTTCTGCTAAGCATTGCCACTTTGCATTTCACTACACACCTCGTGTGTGTATGTGACAATTAAACTTCTTGAATCTTGAATCTTGAACTATTACTACTGCTACTACTATTACTTCTACTGCTACTACTACTATTACTACTACTGCTATTACTACTACTATTACTACTACTACAACTAATACTACTACTACTACTTCTACTATTACTACTACTGCTACTACTGCTGCTTCTACTACTACTACTACTACTTCTGGTACTACTATTGCTACTACTACTACTACTACCACCACTACTACTACTACTATTGCTGCTACTACTACTACTACCACTTCTACTTCTATTGCTACTATTATTACTACTACTACTACTCCTTTTTATAGTTTTTGTGTCAGAGGGAACAATAGTGTTGCCATGGTGATGAATCTGACTGGTCATCAACCAGTTTGCCAAGAATTCCTCTCCTCTCTCTTCCTCTCTCCCATCATCTCCTCCTCTCCTCCTCTCTCCCCTCATCTCCTCCTCATCCTCCTCTCCTCTCCTCTCCTCAGTGATAACTATGAGAAGGAGGAGTTTCTCCATGACAACTCCATCAGTGTCGTTCTTCCTCTCAGATATGGAGTTGATGTCAGCATCCACGGGTGAGACAGCATGTGTTAATGTTACTCTCTCTCCCCTCATTCAAATCAATGGCTATTAACAGGTTAGCTTATGGCTACATGTCTCCATTGTTTTCAATATGAAATGCTAACAAGCTGTTAAATGCACTGTACAGACTAGAAATGCTGCTACTATAACTCTACTGGACCAGTTCTCTGTTTACGGTCTGTCTGTTTGCCTGTCTGTATGTCTGTCTGTTTTTAGTTTTGTGACTCCCACATCATTTGTGTTTGGTGATGAGGAAGTAATTCCAGTCGACTGCTACACTGAGAGATTCAACTATACTTATAAGGTAAAATAATAATAGGGTTAATAATACTAGTCAACTAGATTTGAAAGGTAAACTAGGAGTGGAACTACATTAAAACATTCCACTAGTGCACTAATTTAACCTAATTTAACCAATTTAATCTAACATAATCTAATCTAACCTAATTTAATCTAATCTAACCTAATCTAACCAATGTAAACTAATCTAATTTTCCCTAATCTAACAACCTAATCTAACCTAATCTAATTGAATCTAATCTAACCTAACCTAATCTAATCTAACCAATGAAATCTAACCTCATTTTATCTAATCTAACCTAATCTAACCAACCTAATCTAACCTAATCTAATCTAATTTAATCTAATCTAACCAACCTAATTCTATTATATTCTGTTCAATACGTATCAGAATAAAATTTATCAGACGCAGAATCAAATTTATTGGCCAAGTACATTCGCACATACAAGGAATTTGACTCGGTGACATTGGTGCATTAAAAACAGACAAACACAGCAATCAGATAAAGAGACTCAAACAGTCAAACAATATATACATACAGTATATACAATGTATTCATCTGAAATGATTTTCAAATGCTGTAAAGTAATTTTTACACATAATGAACAACAGTAGCATAATTTCTGTCTACCTGTCTCTCTGTCTGTCTGTCTCTCTACCTGTCTCTCTACCTGTCTGTGTGCAGGTGTTAAACTCTGGTCCCAGCAGGTCATTTGACACACTGGTAGAGATCAAGCTGCCAAAGAGTCTCTCTCCTCACCCACACAGACTGCTGCATCTGGCTGACTGGCAGGTACACACCACTAGTACCACTAGTATCACTAGTGTTAGAGGAGCAGTACTAGTGGTATTATCTGTCAGTTAATAAACCAGATCAATAATGATCAACTTTTAGAAGACTGTTCATTATTAATACATCAATGTTGATCACGCTGTCTGCCTGTCTTTCTACCTGTCTGCCTGTCTGCCTGCCTGTCTGTCTGTCTGTCTGTCTGTCTGCCTGTCTGTCTGTCTGTATGTCTGTCTATCTGTCTGTCTGCCTGTCTGTCTGTCTCTCCAGTCGTCTCATGGTGTGTGTTCTGTAAGTGTAAGTAGTGTGTCAGTAGTGGAGGACTGTGACGTTCCCAGAGCTTCCTTCATCAAACAGCTCATCTTCTTCTTCTCCAAGACATCTACCCGTAGGATGGTATACACACACATACACACAGAAACACACACAGTTCAGTATTTAACACTAATAGCATTAACATAGAGCCAAAATCATTTTATGAATTATTGTGTGTGTGTGTGTGTGCGTGTGTGCGTGCATGTGTGTAGTTCTGTGGCCGTGACGATGAGCTGTGTGAACGATTGGTGTGTCGCCTTGGTAACCTGGAGCCGGGGAGGGAAGCCACCATCCAACTGGAGATCAGAGTTAACCCTACAGTACTACAGCAAGCTCCGGTACACACACACACACACACACACACACACACACACACACACACACACACACAGAGATTTCCTTCACCTCTCTAACATTATAATACCTGAAGGTATACCGGAACCCCTTCAGTCTGGTGGTAGGAGACCTGGAACCCCTTCAGTCTGGTGGTAGCAGATCTGGAACCCCTTCAGTCTGGTGGTAGGAGATCTGGAACCCCTTCAGTCTGGTGGTAGCAGATCTGGAACCCCTTCAGTCTGGTGGTAGAAGATCTGGAACCCCTTCAGTCTGGTGGTAGCAGATCTGGAACCCCTTCAGTCTGGTGGTAGCAGATCTGGAACCCCTTCAGTCTGGTGGTAGGAGATCTGGAGCCCCTTCAGTCTGGTGGTAGGAGATCTGGAATCCCTTCAGTCTGGTGGTAGCAGATCTGGAACCCCTTCAGTCTGGTGGTAGGAGATCTGGAATCCTGTCAGTCTGGTGGTAGGAGACCTGGAACCCCTTCAGTCTGGTGGTAGCAGATCTGGAACCCCTTCAGTCTGGTGGTAGGAGATCTGGAACCCCTTCAGTCTGGTGGTAGAAGATCTGGAACCCCTTCAGTCTGGTGGTAGGAGATCTGGAACCCCTTCAGTCTGGTGGTAGGAGATCTGGAGCCCCTTCAGTCTGGTGGTAGGAGATCTGGAATCCCTTCAGTCTGGTGGTAGGAGATCTGGAACCCCTTCAGTCTGGTGGTAGCAGATCTGGAACCCCTTCAGTCTGGTGGTAGGAGATCTGGAATCCTGTCAGTCTGGTGGTAGGAGACCTGGAACCCCTTCAGTCTGGTGGTAGGAGATCTGGAACCCCTTCAGTCTGGTGGTAGAAGATCTGGAATCCTGTCAGTCTGGTGGTAGGAGACCTGGAACCCCTTCAGTCTGGTGGTAGGAGATCTGGAACCCCTTCAGTCTGGTGGTAGAAGATCTGGAACCCCTTCAGTCTGGTAGTAGCAGATCTAGAACCCCTTCAGTCTGGTGGTAGGAGATCTGGAACCCCTTCAGTCTGGTGGTAGCAGATCTGGAACCCCTTAAGTCTGGTGGTACGAGATCTGGAATCCCTTCAGTCTGGTGGTAGGAGATCTGGAACCCCTTCAGTCTGGTGGTAGAAGATCTGGAACCCCTTCAGTCTGGTGGTAGGAGATCTGGAACCCCTTAAGTCTGGTGGTACGAGATCTGGAATCCCTTCAGTCTGGTGGTAGGAGATCTGGAACCCCTTCAGTCTGGTGGTAGGACATCTGGAACCCCTTCAGTCTGGTGGTAGGAGATCTGGAACCCCTTCAGTCTGGTGGTAGAAGATCTGGAACCCCTTCAGTCTGGTGGTAGGAGATCTGGAACCCCTTAAGTCTGGTGGTACGAGATCTGGAATCCCTTCAGTCTGGTGGTAGGAGATCTGGAACCCCTTCAGTCTGGTGGTAGGACATCTGGAACCCCTTCAGTCTGGTGGTAGGAGATCTGGAACCCCTTCAGTCTGGTGGTAGAAGATCTGGAACCCCTTCAGTCTGGTGGTAGAAGATCTGGTTCAAAGACTTCTCGCACTTTTTGGATTTTATTTAAAAAAAACAATGCTGTGATTTTGTCACAGCTACTCAGCCTTCACCCTCACTTTCCCCCAAATTCTAGTCTGTCTTCCTGTTGTCGTATGTCTCTCTCTCTCTCTCTCTCTCTCTCTCTCTCTCCCTGCAAGTTGGTGGGCGTGTCCCTGAGGCCCGATGTACTCAGCTGATTCCAATCCCTCATCTTCCCCTGTGTATATCAGCTCTGCCCTCACACATGCTCATTGCTTGCTTGTCTCGTATGTCTACCCATGTGTGCCTTGTCTGTATTTATCTGTTGTTGCATTGCATCTTATCACTCCTGAGTAAAGCCTTGCCTTTTGAGAACCTCTGCCTCCGCCCTGTGTCTGCTTCTGTGTCCACCTGTACTTGATCACGACAGATTGTCCTGTTCAAGCCACATTACTGCGGTCTTGTTCTCATCATGTTAGCTGTTCCATCGGTACCATCATCCTGGTTATCTTAACCAGCCAGTCTGCAGGGTCGGTGGATCCAGACGAAGAAGTCCGGTCCGGTTGGTTTGGTCCAACACCGGAACAAACTGAACTATAGAGAACCCCTTCTAGGCTTTGGAAAAACTGCTCCGAACTACGTGTGAAAATGCCCTAAATATATATACATGTGAATAACATAAACATGACATTTGAATGACATTGTGGCAGCTGGGGTGAGGCTTAGCTTGGATCCAGGGGAGAGTTGAGTCGGTGGACTGACTCTACCCTGGATCCGGTACCGGGCCTTTATAACCTGTGTGACTGTGAGATGTCAGGGTGAGAGACTGACCGTGATGGAGGATCCGGTCGGCTGTGTGTGGAGCAGGGAGAGCAAGCAGAGCCAGCAACAGAGTGGCTGAGTGCCGGGAGAGAGGGGGACAGCGCTACACACTGCCGTCAATGCCGGGCCAGGTTTATGTTGTTGGGTGCAAATAAAACGGCCCTGCTGGCCTGTTAACTCTTCCCTGCCTCATGTGTCTCTGTCTGTCACGGACCCCGGTACTGTAGCGAGTCGCTACAGACATATGCACAATATGTGAATAACTTATACACATGACATGACTGAGAAACACTAATCTAATGAGTTTACAGCAATAAGATCCAACTTCACTTTCAACAGTGTTTGTCTGCCCGTCTGTCTGTCTGTCTGCCTGCCAGGGTCGTCATGGTATCATGCTGTTGGAGAGTACAGCACTGATGACATCTCCCAGAGAAGATCCTCATACCATCCTGATCCAGAAACACCCTACAGCACAGGTAAAATAAATAAATATATAAATCAATGTGAAGAGATGGAGATAGAGACAGTGTTGTGATCTCAGAAAATCACAGAGATTGCGTTAATGTGTGTGTATCTAGGTATTAACGAGTGTATGTTCTGTGTTGTGTGTATCTAGGTATTAACGAGTGTATGTTCTGTGTTGTGTGTATCTAGGTATTAACGAGTGTATGTTCTGTGTTGTGTATATCTAGGTATTAACAAGTGTATGATCTGTGTTGTGTATATCTAGGTATTAAATGTATGTTCTATGTTGTGTATATCTAGGTATTAACAAGTGTATGTTCTGTATTGTGTATATTTAGGTATTAAATGTATATTCTGTGCTGTGTATATCTAGGTATTAATGAGTGTATATTCTGTGTTGTGTATATCTAGGTATTAACGAGTGTATATTCTATGTTGTGCATATCTAGGTGGTGGTGGAGGCCCATTTTAACCAGAAACCTTCATCAGTGGTGAAAGTCTTCATCATCATCATCAGTTTGGTTCTGGGTCTGTTGATTCTGGCTGCTCTCATCTACTGTCTATGGAAGGTAAAAATACTGCATTCTGTACCTTCAGATGTACTGCATACTGGTGTCCAATACTGCATTCTGTAACTACTGAAGTACTGCATACTGGTGTACAGTACTATATTCTGTACCCACTGAAGTACTGCATACTGGTGTACAACATTATATTATGTACCTACTGAAGTACAGCATACTGGTATACAATACTGTGTTGTGTACTTAGTGAAATACTATATACTTGTGTTCAATACACCAGAGAAAATACCGAAGGCAGAGCTGGATTTAGTTTACTTTACATTCAGTCACATCAGGAAGTTCATGGAGGTGGAGCTGGTGGAGCTTCATCTCATAGAAATCTCTCCAGTAATCCACAAGAATAAAAGACTTACTTCAGTATTTGAAAAAACAACAACTCAATTCACTTGAATTTCTTCCTATAAGGGTGGCCATTTTGCTTCTCCCTACTTCCTCTCATCTCCCCTACCTTTTATGTGAGAGTTCAACCGCTGACCAGTTCAAACACCTGAAATAGTCAGGCTAAGATACCATGGTGGAGGCCATGGAAGTTTTCATCTCAACTACGGTGGCAGTGTTATGGTAGTGATATTAGATACAGTGTTTCTCTGTGGTGGCAGTGTTGTGGTAGTGATATTATATGCAGTGTTTCTCTGTGGTGGCAGTGTTGTGGTAGTGATATTAGCTGCAGTGTTTCTCTGTGGTGGCAGTGTTGTGGTAGTGATATTAGCTGCAATGTTTCTCTGTGGTAGCAGTGTTATGGTAGTGATATTAGCTGCAGTGTTTCTCTGTGGTAGCAGTGTTATGGTAGTGATATTAGCTGCAGTGTTTCTCTGTGGTGGCAGTGTTATGGTAGTGATATTAGCTGCAGTGTTTCCCTGTGGTGGCAGTGTTGTGGTGGTGATAAAGAGATGCAGTGTTTGTCTGTGTTGGCAGTATTATGGTAGTGATATTAGCTGCAGTGTTTCTCCATGGGATGCAGTGTTATGGTAGTGATATTAGATGCAGTGTTTCTCCGTGGTGGCATGGTTATGGCAGTGATAGCTGCAGTGTTTCTCTGTGGTGGCAGTGTTATGGTAGTGATATTAGATGCAGTGTTATCATAGTGATATTAGATGCAGTGTTTCTCTGTGGTGGCAGTGTTGTGGTAGTGATATTAGCTGCAGTGTTTCTCTGTGGTAGCAGTGTTATGGTAGTGATATTAGCTGCAGTGTCTCTGTGGTGGAAGTGTTATGGTAGTGATATTAGCTGCAGTGTTTCTCTGTGGTGGCAATGTTGTGGTGATAAAGAGATGCAGTGTTTGTCTGTGTTGGCAGTGTTATGGTAGTGATATTAGCTGCAGTGTTTCTCCATGGGATACAGTGTTATGGTAGTGATATTAGATGCAGTGTTTCTCCGTGGTGGCATGGTTATGGCAGTGATTGCTGCAGTGTTTCTCTGTGGTGGCAGTGTTATGGTAGTGATATTAGATGCAGTGTTATCATAGTGATATTAGATGCAGTGTTTCTATGTGGTGGCAGTGTTATGGTAGTGATATTAGCTGCAGTGTTTCTCTGTGGTAGCAGTGTTATGGTAGTGATATTAGCTGCAGTGTTTCTCCGTGGGATGCAGTTTTATCACAGTGATATTAGCTGCAGTGTTTCTCTGTGGTGGCAGTGTTGTGGTAGTGATATTAGCTGCAGTGTTTCTCTGTGGTAGCAGTGTTATGGTAGTGATATTAGATGCAGTATTTCTCTGTGGTAGCAGTGTTATCATAGTGATATTAGATGCAGTGTTTCTCTGTGGTAGCAGTGTTATGGTAGTGATATTAGCTGCAGTGTTTCTCCGTGGGATGCAGTGTTGTGGTAGTGATATTAGATGCAGTGTTTCTCATGGATAAGCTTATGAGTCAAACAATCAAAATCTGTCTCCCTCCCCCTGTCTTTCTCTCTGTCTCTCAGGCTGGATTCTTTAAGAGAGAGTTCCAGAAGGAGGAGGTCAGGAGAGACAGCTGGGACTATGTTCCTAAAAATTAGAAGATTGAGATCACCTCCTAACCCTGACCTCTGACCCTAAACCTGAATCTGACCCTGAGTCTTAATCTGACCCTGACCTCTGACCCTAAACCTGAATCTGACCCTGACCTCTGACCCTAAGCCTGAATCTGACCCTTAACTTGACCTCTCAGCTGTCACCCTACACCTGAATCTGTCCCTGAAAGACTTGAAGAGACTGGATGGATGGAGGGAGAGATGAATGGAGGGATGGATGGAGGATATATGGATATATGATGGATAGAGGATGGAGGGATGGATGGATGGATAACACACTCTCTCACTCACACACACACTGAGGTTTTACTGTTGAATAATTTCCTGAATTGTTTTTGGATGCGCCAACGTTTTGGACAATGTTGACAGGCAACAGCCACAGGGACTCTAACACGTTGCTATGGGATTAAAGCAGCAACTCTGAGGCAACACCCACAGTTATCCAGTGTGATTTACTGTGATACATGAGCAACATAGTGAGGCAACCTTCCCAGCAGCTGTTTGTTGTATTCAACCTTTATTCAACCAGGCATGTCACAACAGATCAATTCAATCCCTGGCAATGTTGCCCAGAAACTGCTCCGTGAATCACAGGAAGTAGTTACTGTTGCCATGGAAACCATCGTATCTACCTGATATGACTACCTTAGTGAGAAGTCAGGGACTTATAGACTGATGTTAATGCTACTTATGGGATGGAGTCAGTTGAAACCAGCAACAGAAGAGAAGTGCCTTAAAGTTGAATATTCTGTCCAATAGGAAGAAAAGGATTTTCTAGTGCTTAATTATTATGGGATGGTCTGGAGATGGGAAAGAAAATAGAATTTAGAAAAAAGACTAGCTGTCTGTCTGTCTGCCTGCCTGTCTGCCTGCCTGTCCAAAAGGAATGTGTTTGTGTCTTCAGGAATCCTCCAGTCTGTCAAGAAATACACACCAGACACATTCCGTTCAAAAATTTAAAAATATTTGTATTATTGAATTTATTTTATTGTTTCAGTAAAAAAGTGTGGTTGTGTTTTCCTGTAAAACGTGACAAAATGGGTTTTCAACACTTTTTTTCTTTGGTTTAATTTTTGTAAATCTGCACTGGAATGGACATCATTTTGTCAATGCTTTTATTAATGCTTTTCTATTAAAACAAAGGTTTTTCTATTTAAATCGCTGGTACTCATTTATTCTCAACACTCCATTAGCCCAATCTAGAAAATTCTCAGTTTAACTTCTATCTTTGTCATGAAACACGTTATGAAAATAGTGCAATGTTACATTACACCATACTTATACGTATATAAAAATCAGCATCATAGCATTATAATATTAGAGGTGCTTCTATGTAAAAAAAACAGCAATGTTGAATTAAATATAGCAGTATAATATTATGTTACAATCTTTGATCTTCCATGTAAAAGTACATCACTGTTCAAATAAAACCATGTATTAATCTAAAACAACATTAATCTGAATGGAAAACAACATTAATCTGAATGGAAAACAGCATTAATCTAAATGTAACACAACATTAATCTGGGTGTAAAACAGCATTAATCTGAATGGAAAACAACATTAATCTGGATGTAAAACAGAATTAACCTGAATGTAAAACCGCATTAATATGAATGGAAAACAACATTAATCTGAACATAAAACAGCATTAATCTGAATGTATAACAACATTAATCTAGCTGTGAAACAACTTTAATCTGAATAGAAAAAAACATTAATCTGGATGTAAAACAGCATTAATCTGATGTAAAACATTAATCTGGATGTAAAACAACATTAATCTGAATGTAAAACAGTATTAATCTGAATGTAAAACAACATTAATCTGAATGTATCTAAATGCATGTAAATGATTAATCTGGAGGTAAAACAGACCAGGGTCGGTTCATTGTCGATGTGGTTTTATTTATGTTATTAGTCATTAGAAGGTTTGGCGGCTCTTCCTATGACTGTCATGTCTACAGAGCATTATATGATGTATTATGTACATGATGTATTATAATTCCATGTATTATAATTCCATATAATTTCACAGCTGGGTTCGATCCCCACATAGTGTCAACTATCACCTTTGTAAATCGCTTTGGATGAAAGCATCTGCTAAATGACTGTAATGTAATGTAAAGAAGACAGTGGAAACTTGGTGGTTTATTTTACATCCCACTTTATTTCAAGCAAACAGTGGTAAACTATGCTGTTACTTGGTTTGTTTAAAATGTGTTAATATGCATTTACTGATGCTGATGCTGCTGACCACTTTACTTTATGATGAGCACTTATTAATGAGTTAAAAAAATAAAAAATGTTATCACTCGAGTTATTACTAATTAGCAACTAATTAGGCACCACCAGGAGGGTGTATTCCAGCTGTGAGCTGGTGAAAAAAATGACTAGTGTCACAGCTATGGTGCCCACCAACACTGCACAGTACATTAGTTATTATAGTCTGGGTACAGTAGTTATTATAGACTAGTTATTATAGTCTGGGTACATTAGTTATTATAGACCAGTTATTATAGACTGGGTACATTAGTTATTATAGACTAGTTATTATAGTCTGGGTACATTAGTTATTATAGACTAGTTATTACAGACTGGGTACAGTAGTTATTATAGTCTGGGTACATTAGTTATTATAGACTGGGTACATTAGTTATTATAGACCAGTTATTATAGACTGGGTACATTAGTTATTATAGACTGGGTACATTAGTTATTATAGACCAGTTATTATAGACTGGGTACATTAGTTATTATAGACTGGATACATTAGTTATTATAGTCTGGGTACATTAGTTATTATAGACTAGTTATTATAGACTGGGTACATTGGTTATTATAAACCAGTTATTATAGACTGGGTACATTAGTTATTATAGACTAGTTATTATAGTCTGGGTACATTAGTTATTATAGACTGGGTACATTAGTTATTATAGACTGGGTATATTGGTTATTATAGTCTGGGTACATTAGTTATTATAGACTAGTTATTATAGACTGGGTACATTAGTTATTATAGACTAGTTATTATAGACTGGGTACAGTAGTTATTATAGTCTGGGTACATTAGTTATTATAGTCTGAGTACATTAGTTATTATAGTCTGGGTACAGTAGTTATTATAGTCTGGGTACAGTAGTTATTATAGACTAGTTATTATAGACTGGGTACAGTAGTTATTATAGTCTGGGTACATTAGTTATTATAGTCTGAGTACATTAGTTATTATAGTCTGGGTACAGTAGTTATTATAGTCTGGGTACATTAGTTATTATAGACTGGGTACAGTAGTTATTATAGTCTGGGTACAGTAGTTATTATAGACTAGTTATTATAGACTGGGTACATTAGTTATTATAGACTGGGTACATTAGTTATTATAGTCTGGGTACATTAGTTATTATAGACTAGTTATTATAGACTGGGTACAGTAGTTATTATAGTCTGGGTACATTAGTTATTATAGACTGGGTACATTAGTTATTAAAGACTAGTTATTATAGACTGGGTACATTGGTTATTATAGACTAGTTATTATAGACTGGGTACATTAGTTATTATAGTCTGGGTACATTGGTTATTATAGACTAGTTATTATAGTCTGGGTACAGTAGTTATTATAGTCTGGGTACATTAGTTATTATAGTCTAGTTATTATAGTCTGGGAACATTGGTTATTATAGACTAGTTATTATAGACTAGTTATTATAGTCTGGGTACAGTAGTTATTATAGACTGGGTACATTAGTTATTATAGACTAGTTATTATAGTCTGTGTACAGTAGTTATTATAGACTGGGTACAGTAGTTATTATAGACTAGTTATTATAGACTGGGTACAGTAGTTATTATAGACTGGGTACATTAGTTATTATAGTCTGGGTACATTAGTTATTATAGACTAGTTATTATAGTCTGGGTACATTAGTTATTATAGACTAGTTATTATAGACTAGTTATTATAGTCTGGGTACATTAGTTATTATAGACTAGTTATTATAGACTGGGTACAGTAGTTATTATAGTCTGGGTACATTAGTTATTATAGACTAGTTATTATAGACTAGTTATTATAGTCTGGATACATTGGTTATTATAGACTAGTTATTATAGACTGGGTACATTAGTTATTAATTAAATATTGCTATGTGTTTGTGTGAATGTAATGAGGTGAAGAAATGTGTTCTGTCCCTTTAAGATTCACAGGATCATGAACGGCTAAATGAGAGGAAGTGATGGGAGGAACAATCACTCAACCCGGGAATTGTGAAAGAAATGTTTGTTCCTCGTGCTGTCTGAAGTAAATGTGGTAGATTAAGGTCGGATTACTGAAACGAATGAAACACAAAGATCCAGATCGCCGGAGAAACGGCAGCAAACCCTCCGCTTGGTGTGGACGCCCTTCCGGTCTGCCTCCCGCCGATGAGCCTGAACAGGTGAGACCGAACCACTGTTTCTGTTTCCTGTTAGTCTGGACCGGGCTGCGGTACCGGTAAGGCATCCATAGTTTGGTTTACTCTGTGGATTGCTGGATTTGTTGCTGAAAAGGACTGACTATTATTTTGGATTAACACCGGAACGGACTGAAAGACTTTACGTTTATGAACTCTGGGGAAATGAATTCCTGTCAGTGTGTGGCTGAATGGTGTCTTATAATATCTGTTAAAAGCAACGGTCAATACAGCACATTGAACTGGGAGAAGTGTAAAACAACCCTTTTCGTGATAACTCAGCCCTAATTGCACGTTTAGGACTGGTTGTTATAACCAGGTAGCTAGTTAATGATCTGTATTTGTTGCTTTGGTGCGTCTCGTGGTAAAAGGGTAGTTGTTTTAAACTTTTCACACAGTGCACATCACCATGGTAATTATAATCCCCTAGAGGGGGCTTTTAGAGGAATTATGGTTACCATGGTGATGTGTCTAGGTCCGTAATCCCAGTACCAAGCACCCTCTAGTGGATTATAGCGTCAGTTCAGATGCAGCTACAGGAACCAGTCGGTTCTTCAGCCTCCTCCACCTCCTCACCATACAGAGTTATCAGCCTGGGGTGGACCCTGAGCGCACACACACACACACACACACACACACACACACACACACACATTCAGTTAGATGTACATTCCCTGTGAAGCGTTGTCATAGTAACAGGCAAGGTGAGACATTGAAGTACCTGCCTGTCCTTCCAGGAAGGACGCTATGCAATGTAATACAATGTAATGTAATATACTATAATGTAATACAATATGACATAACACAATGTAATGTAATGTAACATGATAAAATAACCTAATGCAACGTAACACTCCATTGCATATTATTATAGAATGATTATGATTATAGTAATATTTGTCAGAATTGATTTCCATCTGACCTCGTTAGGCCTGTAAAGCCCTTTGAGTCTTGCTTGTGATAAATAAACCTGACTTGCAATGTAACATAATATAGCGTATTGTAAAACAATGTACTGTAACGTAATGTAACAGCATGGAACATAATATAATAGTTCTGTACACTGTAGTTATTTATATAGTAATTATAATTCTATAAGTAGTAGTTGTAGTAATAGTGAGGATGTGTTTTTGTATTAATGGTGCAGATTAGTCTGCAGTATGAAACAGATGATCCATCACAGGAAACATAAAGATTCAGTTTCATTTTTCAGTGATTTCATATCAGTGCGTTACGTTTCGCTCTGCTTCCTGTCAATCACCAGACCCACAGGAAGTCATCCCTCAGAAACATGTCGCCATAAAACTTTATAGTCACATCCACGTCTTCTTGTTTGGGTAGTCTTTCTTAGCAGCAGTTCATTCCAAGCTAGGTTTGACACCATGAGTTTGTATTTTAAAATGACAAAAAATTTAAAAAATGAGTAAATGTTAGAAAGTCTAATTCCACACTGCATGCATTACAAAATGATTGGAGGAAATGTAAACTACACGTAGTAAATTGGCTATTACTCTCAGGCTGCGTTCACAGCCAGCATGTTCTGGTGGGTTTATTAATCTCTGCATAGTTGTTGCAGAACAACAACATTCACCAGATAACCGACGAGACGCCTGAAAACGTCTCAGTCCTCTAACAAGAGAACCCTGGTGGTTCGTTAGGAGACAGAACGGAATCCAACCAGCTACAGGAAACCACCCCAGAACACAAGGCATTATGGGTAGAAGAGAACTGTGGTGGTTCGTTAGGAGAGAGAATGGGATCCAACCAACTACAGGAAACCACCCCAGAACAGAAGGCATTATGGGTAGGAGGAGACTTGGTCAGTCTGGACTGATGCTCATGTTCAGATGTTTCTTCATGTGTTCTTAACTGGTATGAACACCAGAGAAGAGCAGACAAGTCCATCATGGTAGATCAAGTTACAGACTGGAACCAGGTTGGTCTGGACTCTCTAACCTGGTGGGATGACAGGTTACCAAAACTCAACCAATCAACCAGCTGTTGGGGAGTCATGGGACTTCTGGTTGGCTTGTGATTGGTCAGTGTGAACCTGGTTCAGACCAAGGAAACCAACTACAGGTGTGATGTCACTCTAAATTACATAAATCTCCTTTAAAAGGACTTTGACTGGAGGTCTTTCATTCTTCATTAAGTTATCTATACAATAATAATATAATAATAATAACAATAAAATAACAACCTCACAAGGACTTCGTTAGGGATCTCCACCAACTCTCCATCGATGTTCCAGGGGTAGGTGCTCTCTGATTGGATGATGGGCGTGGTTTTAGAGTCCCCCTCTTCGTCATTCTCCTCCTCAGGCCAGCCAGTCAGCGCTCGGGGGCGGAGCCTCACCGCTGACACAGTGTGTGTCTCCACAAATAAGAAGCTGAACTGTGGAGAGAAGGCAGAGTCAATGAGACAGACTAACCAATAGGAGGGGAGTTTATCATCCATCTTTCTATTTATCGATCCATTCAGTTTAAAGGGGAGTCCAGGGGCCTGTTCCACAAAGCAGGTTTAGAAAAGCGGCGATTAACGTCGCAAGCCTGGTTTGAATTAACCTAACAAATCAATCGGGGCTAAAGCGGTTCCACGAAGCCCAAGTCAAGCCATTGTGATCGGGCTAACCCAAGCCAGGCTCAAGCAATCCAGATAATTGCGCGTGCACATTTATACACAGTTTATTTAAGCAGCCCGAGAGGTCGATCATGGATCTGATCGATTCATCATGGCGAAAAATGCCGGTAAAGACAGAGCCGCAATGTTCACGGCCACTGAACAGCGACTTTTAGTGGAGGTCTATGGAGAATTCAGCCATATTACAATGAAAAGGGAAATACGATTGCCATAAATAAAGGGAGAGAGAAAGATTGGCAACGAATTGCTGCTAGATTGAATGCGTAAGTAATTGTTGAATTAAAAACGAGCAAATTGTATAGACCTTATTAAATATCATGTGTTCAACAATATTAAAGAACTGAAAAAGCTGTGCTAAAAATATTATAAATGAAACCATGCCATATATGAAACCTCAAGACTGTAAATGTACTATATATCGCCATAAATTATGTAGTAAAGGCTGTACGTAAGGTTTCATCTTACTACATTACAATCATTGACACTATGTGAGGATCGAACTCACAACCTTAAGACTGAGAGTCTCATGCTCTACTGACTGAGCTGTTCGGGCTGATTCTTACTTTTATTATATTTTTATGAAATCGGTTGTTTCCATCCTGTAAATTGATCGGTTGAAAGCGTGTTCTACAGTGACTGTAAATCCCATACAGTAACAGTTAATGCGTCTCCTAGCAACCGTGGAAACATTTTGACATATATTCACAAGATACTTTATTTCAATGAATTTGCTGAATAAAAATTATTTAGAAAACAAAATACTGTGTCATCAAATAATTATTTCTATAAGTTGTAACCGTTTTCTAAAAGCAATACGGCACTTGAGGTCTCGCTGGACACTCATGGTTAAATGGGGTTGCCTAGCAACGCTCTGAACCGTGACTGTATCCCCGATACAGCCTACATCATGTTATATTTTTTATTTATTTATTTATATTTTTATCAGGACGGCATTGTAAAAGAGAGCTTGCTCTCAATTGTCTTCCCTGAATAAATAAAGGTTACACTTTATGTCTGATAGTGTAGGTCTAGGGTAATAGTGTTGAACATTAGGATGGCGGAACCTTGTTTGAAAAAAATTCGGATTAAGCTTCAACTGTGGTTTAGCCTGATATCTAGCCTGTCTCGGGCCTGGCTAGTTTCGAAACATAAATTGCCACAGCAACTCAGCTTGAACTATGTTGAGCTTGCTTTGTGGAACCGAATAAACCTGAAAATGAGCCAGACTAAGTGAAATAAGCCTGGCTAAGTGGTAAACTCTTCGTGGAACACCCCTCAGGTCAGGAAGACAGAAAGGCTTGTTAATCTGCCCGTTGATCTGCAGCAGGTGAGGATGTTTCCTCCTTTGTGTAAAAACCCTGACACCCCACCAGGGGGCAGCAATGCACCTACAGGAAGCCTGGATCAGGCAGGACAGACAGACAGACAGACAGACAGCAGGGCTGACATCACTCAGTTTATACTAAAACACACTGTTGTTGCTGCTTGTGGCTTTTATTCCATTTTATTTTGCAGATTTAATTTCAACTTCAACTTGATGTAGTTCAGTACAGAAGGATGTTCTACCTGTCTGTCTGTTGTGTTCTACCTGTCTGTCTGATATGATCTGCCTGTTTGTTCTACCCGTCTGTCTGATATGTTCTACCTGTCTGTCTGTCTGATATGATCTACCTGTCTGTCTGATATGATCTACCTGTCTGTTATACCTGTCTGTCTGATATGTTCTACCTGTCTGTTCTACCTGTCTGTCTGTCTGATATGATCTACCTGTCTATCTGATTTGATCTACCTGTCTGTCTGATATGATCTACCTGTCTGTTCTACCTGTCTGTCTGATATGTTCTACCTGTCTGTCTGTCTGATATGATCTACCTCTCTGTCTGATTTGATCTACCTGTCTGTCTGATATGATCTACCTGTCTGTTCTACCTGTCTGTCTGTCTGATATGATCTACCTGTCTGTCTGATTTGATCTACCTGTCTGTTCTACCTCTCTGTCTGATATGTTCTACCTGTCTGTTCTACCTATCTGTCTGATATGTTCTACCTCTCCCTCCCATCCCTCTCTCCCTCCCTCCCTCCCTACATCCTTCCATCCCCCCTCCCTCCATCCTTCCGTCCCTCCTACCTCCATCCTTCCATCCCTACATCCCTACATCCTTCCACCCCCCCCCTCCCTCCATCCTTCCGTCCCTCTCTCCCTCCATCCTTCCATCCCCCCTCTCTCCCTCCATCCATTCCTCTATCCTTCCATCCCCCCTCCCTCCATCCTTCCATCCCTCTCCCTCCATCCTTCCATCCCTCCCTCCCTACATCCTCCATCCCTCCCTTCCCTACATCGTTCCATCCCTCTCTCCCTCCATCCTTCATCCCTCTCTGCCTCCATCCTTCATCCCTCTCTCCCTCCATCCTTCCTTCCCATCCCTCTCTCCCTCCCTCCCTCCTTCATCCCTCCTACCTCCATCCTTCTATTCATCTCTCCCTCCCTCCATCCCTCCTTACATCTCTCCCTCCCTCCCTCCATACCTCCTTGCATCTCTCCCTCCCCCACCAGTCTGTCTCAGTAAGTCTAGAATGTAGGTTAATAACAGGTTGTCACTCTGCTTCCTGTGTCAGTATAAATAGTAAGTGGGTCAGAGTCTGCCAGGCCAGGCCAGGCCAGGCCAGGCCAGGCCAGGCCAGGCCAGGCTACTGGCTAATCAGTGTTAGCAGGCTAGCTACTGATAGGACGCCACACCATCAGATAGATGGATGATGACAGATGATTGACAGCCGGTCTCACCTGCCCACTGGAGCTGCTGTATCTCTTCAGGTGTTTTATGAACTCTGACCTGGAAGTGTTTCCTACTGCGATGAGTGCTGCGCTGCCATTGGCCAGCCTGTCGCAAACAGGAAATAGACAGAGCAGGTGATTGACAGTAACTGACTCTGACCTATCAGAGTGCATCTAAGTATTTCCCAGGTAGCTTTGCACATATTTCCAGTTGTAGTTTAGCTTTGTTGTAGCATGTTTTATCTTGTTATAGCATGTTGTTAGTTTGTTTTTAGCTTGTCTACCATGTTTTATCTTGTTTTATCTTGTTTTAGATGTTTTTTAGTTGCTTGTCTACCATGTTTTATCTTGTTGTAGATGTTTTTTAGTTTGTCTACCTTGTTTTTATCTTGTTTTATCTTGTTTTAGATGTTTTTTAGCTTGTCTACCATGTTTTATCTTGTTTCAGATGTTTTTTAGCTTGTCTACCATGTTTTATCATCTTGTTTTAGATGGTTTTTAGTTGCTTGTCTACCATGTTTTATCTTGTTTTAGATGTTTTTTAGCTTGTCTACCATGATTTATCTTGTTTTATCTTGTTTTAGATGTTTTTTAGCTTGTCTACCATGTTTTATCTTGTTTTAGATGTTTTTTAGCTTGTCTACCTTGTTTTTATCTTGTTTTTATCTTGTTTCAGATGTTTTCTAGCTTGTCTACCATGTTTTATCATCTTGTTTTAGATGGTTTTTAGTTGCTTGTCTACCATGTTTTATCTTGTTTTAGATGTTTTTTAGCTTGTCTACCATGATTTATCTTGTTTTAGATGGTTTTTAGCTTGTCTACCTTGTTTTATCTTGTTTTAGATGGTTTTTAGTTGCTTGTCTACCATGTTTTATCTTGTTGTAGATGTTTTTTTAGCTTGTCTACCTTGTTTTTATCTTGTTTTAGATGGTTTTTAGTTTGTCTACCTTGTTTTTATCTTGTTTTAGATGGTTTTTAGTTTGTCTACCATGTTTTATCTTGTTTTAGATGGGTTTTAGCTTGTCTACCTTATTTTTATCTTGTTTTTATTTTGTTTCAGATGTTTTTTTAGCTTGTCTACCATGTTTTATCTTGTTGTAGATGTTTTTTAGCTTGTCTACCTTGTTTTTATCTGGATTAACTGGATTATGGGGTTAGCAAAGTAATTTCAGGTTTAATCCAGGGTTTTCGGTGTCATGAAGGTGGTTTACTTTTTACCGGAGTGTGTTGCTGTTGAACCCCTGGAGTCAGGAGGTTTCACATAACAACAGTGATATATATTATATATGTACTTGTAAGAAAGACTGCGTCACTTATCTCACGTGACAAGGGTGAGGGAGTCAGCGAAAGCACGAGATGGTGGACACTTGAGTAAATTGTTCAGTAGCATTAAGTTGATAATATCGTTGGTTTGAGTCCGTTCCAAATGAAGTCTGCTGACGTTAGTAGAACCCCAGACCACTGAGGTCATGAGACATGTGGAGAAACTCTGGCAGGTGGACACTTTGCCATTCAAGAACGAAAGAGCGGTTACAAGGTTGTGCCAACACAAGCAGGTGTTGGACCTACTCGAGGTCAAAACAACCCGCACTGAAGTAGATGGAGTTGGCCGAACAGGGAGAATCCTGGTTCATTCCACACCACATTCCACTGGAAGACCCGCCTGACAGCTACGAGTGGCAGTTGCTTCCCTTCGGCACCATGTGCAGCCCATGCTGTGCCACATTCCCCCTTCAGCGGCATGTCACAGCCCACAGCATGTCCGAAGACGACGTCCGATTTTCCATGGAACAGTGCTTTTATGTGGACAACTGTCTACAGAGCCTACCGAACCCAGAGAGCGCTAGACAGCTGGTCGACCGACTGAGAGAGCTACTGGCATCCGGCGGCTTCGACCTGAGGCAGTGGGCTAGTAATGTGCCATCAGTTGTTGAGCACCTTCCACAAGAAGCAAGATTAGACACCCAGGAACTGTGGCTCGCACAGGAGAAATCAGATTCACCCATAACCCATGCTCGGCCTCAGTTGGCACTGCAACACGGACACACTGGGATACAAGCACAGACCAGTCGAGTACACAGTGCATGAGAAACATCTACAAAGTGGGTTCGTTCGACATTATCTTCCAAGCCTGCAGTCCCGCCAGAAGTGGTGTGCCTCACCAGCCAAGCTCGAAGAAGATGCAGTCGTCATGCTTGTGGAGCCACAACTGCCGCAAGCCCTTTGGCCCATCGGGAGAATCGTCAAGACCAACCAGAGCGCCGATGGCCGCGTGAGGTCAGCAAAGGTCAAAGCACCTACACCAGACCAGTGGCTCAGCTGGTCATCCTCCCTGCCATCCCAGACTCCAGGGAAGAGGACGCCGCAGCCTTTCAGGGGAGCAAATCGCCTTAAGCAATTTGGGGGCAGCTGTAAGAAAGACTGCGTCACTTATCTCGAGGGTGAAGGAGTCAGCTAGCAATGGCTTCCGGCCAGGGATTTATAATAGCTGGTTCATATACTGTTAGTGTACATTTATATCTCTGATTATATCGGTAATTAAGAATAATCGTACCGTGTTTGATTTCCGAAGCGTATTACGTTCTGTTATCCGAGTGTAATAAGATGTTAGTCTTTGTATAGTGCTGCCTATGAGCGTATCCTGTTGATTTAAGCTGTATTACCATTTCTGGCCACAAGAGGGTAGCCACAGCATGTTTTTCAGTGTTTAGTCTGAGAGACTAGATAGATCAGAGTATCTCACTAGGAAGAGGTCAGTATTCAGTCTGTTAATTTAATTTATAGTAATGATGTAATCAGACCTGTTGATATTGCATCATATTTATTCTAAGGTACAGTCATACGTTAGTGTACTTATACTTTTGTATTTCTGTTTATTTCAGAAACCACACATACTGTTTGTGTTACTAAGCACTGGTATAAATAAGAGTATTGAAGAGGAATAAAGGGCTACTATTTTTCACCATTGTTACTGTGTTCTGATCGATGCACAAGGGCGAACACAATCCACCGAGCCAGCAGTAATAAAGTCAAATACTGGGTCCTTCCCTACAGTACTATAGTGGACTAACAGGAACTACAGGATTACATTACAGGTATCTAGCAGACGCTTTTATCCAACGCGACTTACAATAATTGCACACACACACGCACTCTGCTGTACCTGGTGTTCGGAGCCAGGCCTTGGGGTGTGTGGGGACTCAGACAGGGGATGGACATGATGCTGATACTGAGATACAGGCCCTGATTGGTCCTCCAGGACCCCTCCCCCTCTGTAGCAACCAATCAGACACAAAAGATGAAAGTTATGTATCCCGTATTACATATGAACCTGACAGTCCTGAAGCCTGACTCCAGGTCAGATGGTTGACAGACAGTTAGTCATTGTGGTTTACTAGTCTGGGTCCTGAAGCCTGACTCCAGGTCAGATGGTCTCCTGTCCACCAGGCTCTCAGAGAAGCTTTAATGTCAACCTTCTCCATTAGTTTAACTAGTTAACTACTGTGATCTATATTAGATCTAGTGCTCAAGACCAGTAATGTGACGTAATGTCAGGATGACCAGCACGGTTGGATTTCTAATAACTGATCATCATTAATCTGAGGTTGTGGAAATAAACTTAATGTTGAAGAACCTGAAGCTCAATGGATGAACTCTGTTGTCTTTCACAGTGAGGAACTCCTCATCTTCCCCTCCTCCCTCTTAAAGAGACCACACCTCTGAGCAACATAAACTGACCAGAGTGGATTCAGTTAACCTGCCGACCAGGTACCAGGTTAACACAGACAGGTACCTGTCTCACCTGACTCTGGGTCCTGGTCCAGGTCCTGGTCCAGGTCCTGGTCTCTGAGACAGAGTAAATAAAATATTCATTTAAACATTAAAACAGAACACTGGAATCTATAATGATATCCAGACCTGTTGGTTCTCTGATTCAACAGCAATTATACCAGTCATTGATCCAGTTATTGATCCAGTTATTGAATTAGTTATTTTACCAGTTAAACCAGTTATTATACTAGTTATTGTACCAGTTATCCTATTGGCTGTTGGCTTGCCCTGTCACACACAGTCTCCCATTGGCTGCTACTGGCAAGTATTGATCTGTGATTGGCTGTCTGACTAATCGGTGCAGCCTGATGACCCTGTTTAACCTTCATTGTGTGCGTGTGTGTGTGTGTGTGTTCTTCCCACCGTTGCTCAAACAAATTACTGTCAGTCTTCTTTGCTGGTAGAAAAGACAGTTCACAGTCCTCTGGTCTGAGAGACAGACAGAGAGACAGACAGAAGGAGAGACACAGAAAGAGAGACAGACAGACAGATAGACAGACAGACAAACAGAGAGAATGTTGAGAGGATGTCTTCTGAAACATCTCATTTAGAAACAAGAGTGTGTGTGTGTGTTACCTCAGTCTAGCCAGTGTGTTGACCAGAGCGTACTCTCGTCGCCGTGACGATGGCATCCACCTCTTCCTCTCCGCCAATGCTAAGCTCTGCCCACCAAATCCAAACATGGCAGAGAACCCGAAACGCACCAATCGGCCGAGAGAACTGAAACTACACATGTCTACCTGCTGGAGATGACCTGGAGGCAGACAGACAGGCAGAGAGACAGGCAGATAGACAGGTGAAACTACACGTCTACCTGCTGGAGATGACCTGGTGGCAGACAGACAGGCAGACAGACAGACAGGTGAAACTACACGTCTACCTGCTGGAGATGACCTGGAGGCAGGCAGGCAGGCAGGCAGGCAGGCAGACAGACAGACAGGCAGACAGACAGACAGACAGACAGAATGTATTCTGGGAGTTAGTGCAGCACCACGGCCTTTACGCTGCAATCCACTGCAAGTCAGAAGTCGATAGAACGAAATGCGTTCCAGTGCATCTGCTCGGGAAAACATGGACGCCTGCAGGAAACTTATGTTTGTATGGCACGTCTCTGAATTGAAGCATCTAAAGACCTACATCAATTACTACTTCTACTACAACCATCTGACCTACTACTACTAACCCGCCGTTAGAGAAGAGAAACGGCGCATATCAGTGAACTAGTAACGTTAACGTTAGTAGGCTAGTACCGCTGTTGGAGGAGTATTGATGATTGTGTGTGTGGTTAACGCCTCAAGAGATAGTGGAGTTTATGGACTTACAGACGGGTATAGAAAGAGAGAAACATAACAAATGCAGATGCTTCCATACAGGTGTACTGCATGATACAATTAAGCAATTAACATCCCATCATGCTCTTGGGCATGTATCAAAATGCTGAGAGGCCCAGTTGACCTCGATTTGGGATCAAGATGGCAAGAGGAAAACATCTAAATGACTTTCATTTCATTCATCATTGGGGCGGATGGCAGGAGCTTCAGTCACAACGACTCAACTGGCTTCAATAGGAACAGGGACTAAAGGGACATCTACTTTTAGATCTATGGAAAGACATAAGTCAACAGGGTTGGACATTGTGGTGGGAAGCTCACATTGGATGAGCGTGATGCTTGTGCATTAGTGCGATATGTAAGGAACCAGAAGAGCAACTCTTCCTCAGGTGACTGAAGGTCAATGCAGGACGTGATCAGACTGTCAGCCAGAACAGTCCGTCCACAACTACATAGAGACGATATTACAGTAGGGCTGCAGGAAGAAACCCTCACTACAAAGACCAATGCACATCTGAGAGTTCAGTTCAAAAACCATCAGCACTGGTCTACAGAGATGTGGGAAACAGTGATCTGGTCAGATGAGTCATCCTTCACCATATTCTCCTCAAGTGGGCGAGTACATGTGTGGCGTCCACCAATAGGACGGTACACCCTGAATGCTTGGCCCTGGCATGGCTTGGGTCCACTTGTCCCCTTAGAGTGAAGGGTTTGCTAATCAATACCAAGTTATTCTGAGTGATCACCTTTATCCTATGATGAAACATTTCCATCCTGATGGGAGTGGTCTCTTCCAGGATGACCACACCCCCATCCACAGGGCACCAGGGGTCACTGAATGGTTTGATGAGTATGACCATGATGGGAATCATATGCTATGGCCTTCAGTCACCAGACTCAACCCAGTTGAACCTATGGGAGATCTTGGATCAGTGATTCAGATTTAATTGGACCTGACTGGATTCAGAGCAGCGGTTACCTGATCTGGTTTACTATGATAACCAACATTACCTAACTAACCAACATCACCCAATAACTAACCAACATCACCCAACTAACCAACATTACCAAACTAATCATCATTACCCAATAACTAACCAACATTACCCAATAACTAACCAACATCACCCAACTAACCAACATTACCAAACTAATCATCATTATCCAATAACTAACCAACATTACCCAATAACTAACCAACATCACCCAACTAACCAACATTACCAAACTAATCATCATTACCCAATAACTAACCAACATTACCCAATAACTAACCAACATCACCCAACTAACCAACATTACCAAACTAATCATCATTACCCAATAACTAACCAACATTACCCAATAACTAACCAACATCACCCAACTAACCAACATTACCAAACTAATCATCATTATCCAATAACTAACCAACATCACCCAACTAACCAACATTACCAAACTAATCATCATTACCCAATAACTAACCAACATTACCAAACTAACCAACATTACCAAACTAATCATCATTATCCAATAACTAACCAACATTACCCAATAACTAACCAACATCACCCAACTAACCAACATTACCAAACTAATCATCATTACCCAATAACTAACCAACATTACCCAACTAACCAACATTACCAAACTAATCATTACCCAACTAACCAACATTACCCAATAACTAACCAACATTACCCAACTAACCATCATTACCCACTAACTTACCCCACATCACTAATAACTAACCAACATTACCCAACTAACCATCATTACCAGTAACTATCCAACATCATCCTGATAACTAACCAACATCACCCAATAAGCATTACCAGTAACTAACCAACATCACCAAACTAACCATCATTACCCAATAACTTACCCCACATCACCAATAACTAACCAACATTACCCAACTAACCAACATTACCCAATAACTAACCAACATTACCCAACTAACCACCATTACCAGTGTAGGAGCCATATTTCAGTTAGCCACATTTCAGTGTAGAAACCATTTTTTGGTTGAGACTTTTGTTTTGAAAGGGCTGTTAGGCATTTGACTTTTACTTTGTAAGGGCTATTAGGCATTTGGTCTTCTTAATGAGGGCGTCGGTTCTCACCTGTGTCAGACAGACAGACAAAGGAACAGTTTTGGAAGATGCCACTAGATACATCGCTTCACGCTTCACCTCGTCTTTTTTGAGTAAGCTACTAGTTTAAGCCCTTGAATAGGCATGGAGCCAGTGCAAAATCTTCATCAAAATCAAGTTCATCAAAATCATCTTCATCAAAATCATCAGCCACTGCAACTAAAATAAAGGCACAGGCTGAGCATGCAGCTCTCATGGCCCGTGCTGCTGCGCTAGAAGAAAAACAAGCGTTGGCAAGAGAGTAGGCAGACCTCAAGCTGAGAATGGAAAAACAGGCGTTGAAAATTGACATTGCTGCTTCAAAGGCAAAGGTTGAAGTTTTGGAGACCTTCGAAAGTCCATCAAAACCCCCCATGCCTGTTACATCCAATGGTATGACTGAATACTTTAAGTCCAAGCAGGCTGACTATTCAAGGCATGCTGTTAATGCCGACGAGGATGATGATGATGATGACGAAGAGGAGAATGAGGATGAGGAAAAGGAGGAGAAGGAAGGGGATGATTATGGTGACGTTGTTGATGACTTGTATGGTACATCCCGTGAACGTGGCATGGATGTCCGGTGTAGAACTGGTAACCATGGTGACGGCGATCACCGTGCCCAAGATGGGCTTAAACTACATCCTGTTTCTCTGTATGATCGTGATGGTGACAGCCCCCAACATGACCAGTGTAACCGCGGTGGCAAGCGTGACAGTGGTAAGCCTTGTAGCCATGACAAGCAGCATCAACTTGGTAGCCAGCATGACAATGGTGATCAGCGCCGCCGTGGCGACCGTGGCAATGATGACCGTCGCCGTAACAGCTCTCCTGGTAACTATCGCCGAGTACCAAACCTGTATGGGGTAATGCAACGGCAAAATGACATCACAGAGACTCTAATCAAAGAACAGAGACACTCTTCTTCCATCCCGTGAGATTCCAGTGTTCAAGGGTGACCCATTGCATTACTTGACTTTCATTAGGGCATTTGAATTTGCAATTGAAGAAAAAACATGCAGCAGCAGAGAAAGATTGTTTTTCTTAGAGCAGTTTACTGAAGGACAGCCACAAAATCTTGTCCGTAGCTGCCTACATATGCCAGCCCAGAGAGGCTACAGAGAAGCCAGAAGGCTATTGCATGAAAACTATGGCAATGATCTGTTAATCTCCTCTGCGTATCTGGACAAGGCCTTCAGCTGGACTGTCATCAAAGCAGAAGACAGAAAGGCCTTGAATAACTACTCATTGTTTCTTAGGAGTTGTTATAACGCAATGCAAGATGTCAATTTTATGGAAGAGATGAATAACCCTACCAACATGAAGCAAATTATTTCCAAAGTTCCATTCAAAATAAAAGAGCGATGGAGGACCGTTGCCTTTGAGTACTACGAAAGGAATCACAGAAGAGCAAGATTTGAGCAATTGGTTAATTTCATTGAAGGCCACTCCAGAATAGTTTCTGACCCACTGTTTGGAGATCTCCAAGTGTTCACATCAAAGAAGGAGGTCAAGGGACCAATAACAAGTGGCCATAGGTCAAAGTCCACTCCTACTTACCGGGGTAGTAGCTTTGTTACCATCGCAACCAACGAACAGAACTCCAAGCCACAAGTGTGGAGTCAAGACAAACCAGCTGTTTCAATTGTTTCCAAATCTTGTCTTATTTGCAATGGTAACCATGGCATTGATTCGTGCAAAGAATTGACAAGAAGGTCTCACAATGAAAAGGTTGAAGTGCTAAAAACCAAGGGCATTTGTTTTGGTTGTTTATTGAGAGGACACATGAGCAAGGATTGTAAAAGGCGGCAGACTTGTTCAGTGTGCTCTCAAAAGCATCCAAGCATTTTGCATATTCAGAAGAATGAAGCTGAGGGTCACAGGAGAGAAAGGAACAGTAAAGGGTCTGAGAAATCCATAAGCAGCGGACTGGTTTCACTGGAGACGCATGGGCTTGGGTCCAGCGACAAACATTGCACCCTTGCAATAATACCAGTACAGGTCAAGCTTGGTAGCTCAAATCACACCATCCAGACCTACGCATTTCTTGACCCAGGTAGTTCTGCGACATTCTGCACAGACCGGCTGAGACAGCGGTTGAATGCAAAGGGCAAACAACATCGCATCCTTCTGCGCACTATGGGACAAGAGAAACACGTTGACAGTTTAGTGGTTATGGGTCTGGAAGTGTGTAGTTTGGAAGGGAACGAGTTCATTAAGCTGCCAGAGGTTTACACTCAGGAAGAAATTCCAGTCAGCAAAGACCACATCCCTAAACAAGAGGAAGTGGAGAAATGGACTTACCTGCAAGATGTTCACATGCCCAACAGTGATGCTGACATTGACCTGCTTATAGGGATAAATGCACCCAAACCTATGGAACCATAGGAAATCATCAACAGCCAGGGTAATGGGCCCTTTGCTGTCAAGACACTACTAGGGTGGGTGGTGAATGGTCTCCTCCATGGTCAGCAGGCATGCATCAGCAAGCACGGTCAGCCATATGTTTTCACACACTGCATCTCTGTCGCTGACCTGAGTAGACTTCTAGTTGAGCAATTCAATCATGATTTCCCAGAGAACGGTTATGAGGACAAGACTGAGATGTCACAGGAAGACAAAAGGTTCATTCAGATCATGGACAGCTCTGCTGAGATCAAGGATGGTCACTACCAGTTGCCTTTGCCATTAAAGAAAGATGACCTTAAGTTACCAAACAACCGTCACCTGGCAGAGCAGCGTGTCTTGTCACTTTCATTTCTGCAGAAATGAAAACTTTCACCAGGAGTACAAGACATTTATGGAAGGTGTCCTTTCAAGTGGACATGCTGAACTTGTACCCCAAGATCAGATGAAATTGGAAAATGGAGGAGAGTGGTATAT
Source organism: Hoplostethus atlanticus (assembly GCA_034670405.1). Taxonomy (NCBI): domain Eukaryota; kingdom Metazoa; phylum Chordata; class Actinopteri; order Trachichthyiformes; family Trachichthyidae; genus Hoplostethus; species Hoplostethus atlanticus. The sequence goes on along the minus strand of JAXDDX010000310.1, from coordinate 169,169 downwards.
ACCGCACCATGGGGTGTATCACCCCAAAAAAGGAAATCTGCGGGTAGTTTTTGACTGTTCTGCATCTTATCAAGGGAAATCTCTCAACAACGAACTCCTCCAAGGCCCCAACCTCACAAACAGCCTGATTGGAGTCATGGTTCGCTTTCGTCTAAAGAATGTAGCCATCATGGCCGATGTGGAAAAGATGTTCCATCAAGTGAAGGTCGCAGCCAAGGATGTTGATCTTCTACGCTTCTTATGGTGGCCAGATGGCAACATCACACAACCGCTAAAGGAGTACAGGATGACCGTGCACCTTTTCGGAGCAACATCATCATCAAGCTGTGCAAGCTATGCTCTAAGAAGGACCGTTGAAGACCACAAAGAAAGCTTCTCCACTGAAGTGATAAGTACGGTCAAGAACAACTTTTATGTTGATGATCTGCTGAAATCTGTGGACACAGAAAGTCAGGCCATTGCACTTTGCAAGGAACTGAAGGCAGTATGTGCAACTGGAGGTTTCAATGTAACAAAATGGATCAGCAACAGACTAACTGTTTTGACTTCTATTCCAGAAACTGAAAGAGCAAAGGAAGTGAAGAATCTTGACCTGGACATAGAAGACTTGCCTGTTGAAAGAGCCTTGGGCATTCAATGGTGTGTTGAGGAGGACACCTTCAAGTTCCACGTGTCCATCAAGGAGCAACCAAGCACAAGACGAGGAATTCTGTCCATGGTCAGTTCTGTATATGACCCACTTGGATTTCTTGCACCATTCACCTTTACAGCAAAACACATCCTGCAGGAATTGTGCAAACGCAATCTTGGATGGGACGACGAAATTCCAAAGGCATACACTCAGGCATGGAAGCAATGGCTGTTGGGGCTTCAGCAGATAACGGAGTTCAAGATTGATCGGTGTATCAAGCCAAATAACTTTGGAGACGTCAGGTCAGCACAAATGCACCACTTCTGTGATGCTAGTGAAGTCGGGTATGGCATGGCAACCTATCTCAGACTGATCAACAGCAATGGCAAGGTACATTTGGCATTCCTGATGGGAAAGTCCAGGGTAGCACCACTAAAGTTGATGACGATTCCACGAATGGAACTCACCGCTGCAGTGTTGGCAGTGCGTGTCAATCGAATGCTGTCAACGGAATTACAGCTACAATTAGAAAGGCCTGTGTTTTGGACAGACAGTGCCACCGTTCTAAAGTACATCAGGAATGACAGCTGGAGATTCCAAACCTTTGTGGCCAATCGTGTCAATACCATTAGAGATGCATCGGATACTTCTCAGTGGAAGCATGTTGGCACCAAGCTGAATCCTGCCGATTATGCCTCCCGAGGACTTCATGCCCATGCATTCCTGAAAACCAAGAGTTGGATAAATGGCCCAGACTTCCTAAAAGAGTCAATACATAAGTGGCCAGACCCTCCATCTGATCTCGCCATTTCTCAAGATGATCCTGAGGTGAGAAGAGAACTTGTCACTGTGAATGCCACTGTGAAGAGCGACTTTGATGCCACCAGTACCTTGATCAACCATTTCTCAACTTGGAACAGTCTCAAGAGGGCTGTAGCGTGGTTCCTCAAGTTCAAATGTCTTCTCTCTCAGCTGTGCAGCAAACGCAAAGAAATACTTACCTTGGTGAATGTTAAGGAACCAAACCAAGACAAACAACAAGATTTAACCGCTGCAAAGATGCTGGGGTTTCAAAGAACCATTGGTGCTCAAACACTCTCGATAGACGACATGAACAATGCTGAGGTCGCCGTTTTGCAGTTTTGTCAATCTCAATGATTCCCACAGGAAATGGCAAGTCTGCAAAAGGGAAATCAGAATGTGAACAAGAACAGCTCCATCTTCAAGTTGGATCCAGCTCTTGACCATGATATTTTAAGAGTCGGGGGTCGGTTGAGCAAAATGGCAATGCCTGAGGAGCAAAAACACCCTGTTATCCTGCCAAAGGATCACCATGTCTCCAAGCTTGTGCTTCGTCATGTCCACCATCAAGTCGGCCACAGTGGACGTAACCACATGCTGTCCAAACTCAGACAAAAATATTGGATTCCATGTGCAAACTCATTGGCAAGGAAGGTCATCCATGAGTGTGTTGCTTGCAAACGGCTTCATGCTAATGTAGGCGAGCAAAAGATGGCTGACATGCCAAGTGATCGAATAGCTCCTGACCTACCACCTTTCTCTTATGTAGGTGTTGATTACTTCGGACCGATCGAGATAAGAAGAGGGCGTGGCACGGCAAATCGCTATGGAGTAATTTTTACATGTCTCACCAGTCGAGCAGTTCACTTGGAAGTGGCTCATTCTCTTGACACCGACTCCTGCATAAATGCGTTCAGGCGTTGTGGCGGACTGGAGGGAGGGTGGGGGGAGGCTTAATTGGATCCAGGAGAGAGGTGAGTTAGTGGACTGCCTCTTCCCTGGATCCGGTACCAGCTGCAGCCAGTTGGGACTGATTGCAGCTGGGGCCTTTTTAACCTGTGTGTGTGAATGCGTGAGGGTGTGCGCGTCAGGGTGAGAGACTGACTGTGTGACCGAGGGGGAAGCCGACAGGGACGGAGGATCCAGTCGGCGGTCCACGGAGCGGAGAGACGGGGCCAGCAGCAGCGGAAGAGGACGGAGCGGGAGCGGGCCGTCTCCTGCCGCGGCGCCCAGCGGAGGTCCGCGGAGGCGCAGTCGGGAGCCACCTGCAAGGGCTGACCAGTCGGGGTTGGGGCGGGATGCCCCTGGAAGCCCGGCAGGCTGGGGCAGCCTTGGGGCTCCGCGGCTGGCCCACCGGGACCGAGGGAGGGCGCCGGCGGAGGGAGACGGCACCAACGATCAGCTGCCGTCAACCCGGGCCGTTGTTATGTTGCTGGGTGTTTCAAATAAAACGGCCCTGCTGGCCATTTAACTCTCCCCTGCCCATGTCTCTGTCTGTCACGGACCCCGGATATGTGGCACCATGCCACAGGCGTTTTATCTCCAGAAGAGGCCAAGTCACTGAGCTCAGGTCTGATAATGTGTATTTAACTTCTGGAGGGATTCTGAACTACTTGACTCATCTAGAATAGTTTGAGTATATTCTTCTTGCTTACCAGGTTGCTGTTAGCTGTACTTTGATTGCTTAAGTATTAGTGCTTTAATCAGTAGTCTATTGTTAGCTGCTAGTTGGTCAGTTTCTGTTTGTGTCATAGCCCTTATTGAAGGTAGTTTCACCAAGCTAGGCCAATTGCCTTGTTAATTGTCTGGGAGGGGCCTGCACAACTCAAGGTTTATAGTCAGTCCAGGCAGAGTTTTACTCCAGTGTGTATTTAACTTCTGGAGGGATTCTGAACTACTTGACTCATCTAGAATAGTTTGAGTATATTTTTCTTGCTTACCAGGTTGCTGTTAGCTGTACTTTGATTGCTTAAGTATTAGTGCTTTAATCAGTAGTCTATTGTTAGCTGCTAGTTGGTCAGTTTCTGTTTGTGTCATAGCCCCTATTGAAGGTAGTTTCACCAAGCTAGGCCAATTGCCTTGTTAATTGTCTGGGAGGGGCCTGCACTCCTGGCAGACAATTAGCAATCAGTGGAAGCAGTCCTAAACCTCTGCTGCTTTGAAAGCGTCAGGCAAACGAAGGCTAGGTGAACAAAGGCAACAGGTGACTTTTTCAAGCCCGACTTCTTCAAAGAACGACCTTCGAAGATTAGGTGCTTCTACTCTTCATAAACCGTATCATTGTATTGTGATCTACCATGTGTTTGCTTCCCATTCCTGTCCTCTCCTCTTTCCGGTGGTCGCACAGACGCTGGGTCACACCCAGACAGCGCGACCCCACTAATCTCATCTATCCTACTCTCTCAACTCGCGTTGAGCAAGTGGTGGCAGGGGGGCTGTGGAACTGCCAGTCGGCTGTGCCGAAAGCTGAGTTCATCTCAGGCTATGCATCCCTGCTCTCCCTCAACTTTCTTGCTCTAACTGAGACTTGGATCACCCCAGAAAACACTGCCACGCCCGCTGCTCTGTCAGATGTGTACTCTTTCTCTCACACTCCCAGAGCTGTGAGGCGAGGCGGTGGTACTGGCCTACTAATTTCCAGCAAATGGAAATACTCTATTTTTTCTCTGCCACAATTCTCTCCTTCCTCCTTTGAATTTCATGCTGTCACTGTTTCTCATCCAGTCAAGCTCACCATCGCGGTTGTGTATCGCCCACCAGGCCCTTCTGGTGAGTTCCTGGAGGAGCTTGACACACTAGTCTCCCACTTCCCGGACGATGGCTCTGGACTCATCCTTCTCGGTGACTTCAACATCCAGACTGAGAAGCTTGACCTTCTTCTTTCGTTCCTCGCCTCCTTCGACCTAGCCCTCTCCCCATCTCCTCCTACCCACAAGGCTGGCAACCAACTGGACCTAATCTTCACGAGACACTGTTCTACTGCCAACCTCTCCGTCACTCCTCTTCATCTCTCTGACCACTACTTCATGTCCTACACTCTCTCTCTCTCCTCCCTCACATCCTCCCCCTACCCACATGGTTTCTTCTCGTCGCAATCTCCGCTCGCTCTCCCCCACTGATCTTTCCTCTTCTGTTCTCTCTGCTCTCCCTGCCCCTGAATCTTTTTCTCTTCTATCCCCTGATACTGCCACTGATCTTCTTCTCTCTACTCTGTCCTCTTCTCTGGACCATCTCTGTCCCCTCACCTCCAGGCCTGCACGCCAAACTCCACCTGCCCCTTGGTTGTCGGACTCAGTGCGTACTGAGAGACGGAGCCTGAGAGTGGCTGAGCGCAAATGGAGAAATGGCAACCTCCCGGAGGACCTTCTTACCTTCCAATCTCTCCTTTCCACTTTTTCCTCCTCTCTATCTGCTGCTAAAGCTGCTTTCTTCTGCACTAAAATTCAAACTTATGCTTCCAACCGTAAAAAACTCTTCGAAATTTTCTCTCTCTCCAGACGAGGTCCTTCACCTGGTTACATCTAGCCGCCCCACCACATGCTCCCTTGACCCGGTCCCATCCACTCTGCTTCAGTCTACTGCACCTGAACTCCTTCCCTTCCTGACCCACCTCATCAACACGTCTCTGGTGTCTGGATGCTTTCCCTCTGCTTTCAAGACTGCCAGAGTCACCCCCCTTCTGAAGAAACCAACACTTGACCCCTCTGAGGTCAAGAACTACAGACCGGTTTCCCTTCTACCCTTCCTATCAAAAACTCTTGAACGTGCTGTCTTCAATCAACTGTCCTTGTACCTCCACCAGAACAACCTCTTGGATCCCCACCAGTCTGGGTTCAAAGTGGGTCACTCGACCGAGACTGCCCTCCTGGCAGTGATGGAGTCGCTCCATGCCGCTAGAGCGAACTCTCTCTCCTCTGTCCTGATACTCCTGGACCTGTCTGCAGCGTTTGACACGGTGAACCACCAGATCCTCCTCTCCACCCTTGAGGGGATGGGTGTCTCAGGCTCTGCACTCCATGTTTGCATCCTACCTAACGGATCGCTCCTCCCAGGTGACGCTGAGAGGGTCTGTGTCAGACCCACGCAGGCTCACTACTGGGGTTCCGCAAGGCTCGGTTCTAGGTCCTCTCCTCTTTTCCCTCTACACAACATCTCTTGGTTCTGTTATCCATTCACACGACTTTTCCTACCACTGCTATGCAGATGACACCCAGCTGATCCTGTCATTTCCCCCCTCTGACACACAAGTGGAGGCACGCATTGCTGCATGTCTGGATGTCGATGAGTGGATGTCGATGCACCACCTGAAGCTCAACCTGGACAAGACTGAGCTGGTGTTCCTCCCGGGGAAGGGCTGTCCGCACCGAGACCTGGCCATCACCATTGATAATGCTGTGGTGACATCAACTCGGACTGCGAGGAATCTGGGTGTGACCCTGGACGACCAACTGTCTTTCTCGGCAAACATCGCATCAGTGACACGCTCCTGCAGATTCCTCCTCTACAACATCAGGAGGATTCGCCCCTTCCTCACTGACAAGGCAGCGCAGGTGCTCATCCAGGCTCTTGTCATCTCCCGCCTGGACTACTGCAACTCCTTCCTTGCTGGTGCCCCGGCGTCTGCCATCAGACCTCTGGAGCTTGTTCAGAAAGCTGCAGCTCGTCTGGTGTTCAACCGCCCCAAGTTCTCCCATACAACTACCCTTCTCCGTTCTCTACACTGGCTCCCTGTAGCAGCTCGCATCCAGTTCAAGACCCTGGTGCTAGCCTATAGGGCAGTGAAAGGAACAGCTCCTTCTTACCTCCAGGCTATGGTCAAGCCTTACACCCCCGCCCGACCACTTCGCTCTGCTGCCTCGAGGCGACTGGTTGCCCCGTCGCTCAGAGGTCCCTGCGGCCGATCTACACGGTCACGGCTCTTCTCTGTCCTGGCCCCGCAGTGGTGGAATGAACTCCCCACTGATGTCAGGACAGCAGAGTCGCTGCCCATCTTTCGCCGCAGGCTGAAAACCCACCTCTTCAGGAAACACTACCCTGACCCTTCCTCTTAGCCTTGCCTATTTGTCGTCAATTATGTGTCTGAGCTCTTGTTTATTGGCTCTTGTTTATTTGATACACTTATTTGTCTTAGCTCTTGTTTATTTGGTTCACTTATTTGTCTTAGCTCTTGTTTATTTGATTCTCTTATTTGTCTCATTTGTTTAAGATAAAGTAGGTTACTAACTTATTGCACTCTTAACTTAACACTAGTTATGCTCTTAGTTGCTTGTTTAGGAAGGAAATGCACTTACGATTTCTGGTGACTAGTAGTTTTCTTGCCTACCTATGTTGAATGCACTCATTGTAAGTTGCTTTGGATAAAAGCGTCTGCTAAATGACTGTAATGTAATGTAATGTAATGATAATGGAACCAACTTCGTCTCCACTGAAAGAGAGTTGAAAGCAGCTTTGAAGAATTGGAATGTGGAACACATTGAACGTACCTTGATTCAGAAGGGAGTCAAATGGACCTTCAGAGTGTGGGAAAGATTGATTCGGATGATCAAAAGGATTCTCTTGTCAATCACAAGACAACAGACTTTGGATGATGAAAGCCTTTAAACAGTCGTATGTGAGGTCGAAGCCATCCTTAACAGCCGCCCATTGACAACCATTTTAAATGACCCAAATGACCTAGAGCCATTAACACCAAACCATCTACTCCAATTGAAAGTGCAACCTCTTATGCCACCAGGCATATTCAAAAGAGAAGATATTTATGCCAGACGTCGCTGGAGACAAGTCCAGTATATCTCAGACCTGTTCTGGACACGCTGGATACGAGAGTTTCTTCCTCTCATGCAAGTGCGGCAGAGGTGGTCACGCATTAAACGCAACTTTGTTCCAGGAGATAAGCTTACTAGTTTAAGCCCTTGAATACCTTTCATTTTGCCTTCACATATCCACTATTATTTATACTCTACACACCAAACAATACATGCATTAAAATGCCTTGAATGCTGCTTGCCTGCCTGCCTGCTCACCTGCCTGCCTACATACCTGCTTACCTGTATCCACCGATTGACTGCTTCATTCTACCAACTCAAAAAGGTACTTTCTGTGGCTTTAACTGTTTATTCAAGAGAAGCGCGTCAAAAAGAATCTCCAGCGAGTGCATCTAGCAGTGACTATTTGAAATTGAAAATTGACAAACGAAGTCACTACAACCAGTAACTAACCAACACCATCCTGATAACTAACCAACATCACCCAATAACTAACCATCATTTCCCAGTAACTAACCAGCACCATCCTGATAACTGACCAACATTACTCAGTAACTAACCAGCACCATCCTGATAACTGACCAACATTACCCAGTAACTAACCAGCACCATCTTGATAACTAACCATCACTACCCAGTAACTAACCAGCACCATCCTGATAACTGACCAACATTACCCAGTAACTAACCAGCACCATTTTGATAACTGACCAACATTACCCAGTTAACCACTTCAGAAGGGTTAGGGTTACCCATTTTACCATTGCTGACCACTAGGGTTACTGCTCTTGAACCCTTTTGACTAGTAGTATCTCCTAACCTCTTGACCTCCTGAGCTAGTAACTGAAGTTGTTTACTTCTGTTACACCAGAGAACCCATTAACAGAACCATAACAAACTGCACATCATTGGAATCGTCATTTCATTGGCTGCAAAGCCTGTCAGTCATCAATAAACTTGGCTCCCATTGTCTGGCTGTATACCAGATCGAAGTCACATAGACCATGTTTATTCATCGTCAGCATCGGTGGCGCACTCCAACCCCACTCCCATTGGTAAGGACTACTCACAAGTCACTCCAACCCCACTCCCATTGGTAAGGACTACTCACAAGTCACAGGCAAGCGAGAAACGCCAGAGGTATGGAAAATTAATTGTTAAAAAGTATTGGACATGGACGTTTAACTTCAGTTTCTCCAATGTTTGAACATTTGACGGACGACAAACTCATACTCAGCGTCATTGGACCCCTGCCGTCATTTTGAGACCAATTTCACCTTGATTCGTTTTGTCTTCAGACTGCTAGGGTAAACAAAATGTAAGGAGTCACCATTGTGAGTTTGCCTGTTTTGTTAGCACTTCTGTTACAAAAGAGGGGATTGTTTTTTTTACACACTTAAGACTCGTGAGATTTCACGCTTTCAGGTGGTGTATTTCATGGTCAGTTTGATGTCACTGTACAAAAACTCTACAAAACGTGATGAAGGTGAAAAAAGCAGCTGGTGTCCCAGGGCTGACCCGGTGCTTCTTAAGTGGTTAACTGACAGTCCTGACCAGTTACACTCTATGGTCAAACTGTAATGTATCTATTCTGTAACTACAGATGTATAACCAAGACAGAACTAACTACTACTAACTAAGCCTGATAGAAAACATTGAATTGTCTGGTTTGCTGTAAAATATGAATCAGATGTTTCATCACTAATTAAGTTAATATGTTCAGTGTTAACCAGCGTCTTCAGAAAGTAGTGAATAGTCCCTGAACACTCCCACAACAAGTGAATGCAACATAAACTACAGCCACATTCACAGAGGGGGGGTAGAAAAAACTCAATAGATAATCAATATTCACCATTTTGACAGTTGAGTCAGGTTCCCCGTCAAGACGACTGATATGATTTGTTATTGATCAGCCCAATCACATAATCAATACATGTCTACGTGTCTGTCTGTCCCCCCACAGACACATAGCATGCCATATGGCCACATACCTGTTGTAACCTAGTGAACTAATGTTCCCCACCTGTCTGTCTGCCTGTCTGTCTCACCAGCTAGAATCTGATTTCTACACCATATGGTGTGTGTGTGTGTGTGTGTGTGTGTGTGTGTGTGTGTGTGTGTGTGTGTGGTGGGAATGAAACATAAAGGTGACACCTACTAATTAAACCCCGAAGATCTGCAGCTCTATGAACTCATTTGTTGGGATTCATCGTTCTGACTCTCTCTTTCATCTCTTGCATAGTAGATTTATGTTGGTTAAGTTGTCTTTATAATTCTTTATGATCCAGATGATCCCAGCAGTTCAACTGATTCTGACCAATGAAAGGATCATTATTAGTATCTGGAGAATATATAATTATCAAAAACAGGAGAGCATCAATAACTCAGAAACTGATTCATACTCCAGTCTACACTACATTTGAAGTCCAAACACTCAGACAATAGATGGCTCCCTGGAAGAGGGATAGTGTCCAGGAACTAGACTGGTCCCACGGCTGCAGATAACACACTGGAGAACGGGACAGATCAGTTTCTACTGTCCAGGAACTAGATTGGTCCCACTTGAATACACTTATCTGTCTCTCTCTCTCTCACTCACACACACACACACACACACTAGACTGCTCTGCTATTTAATCACCCCTCGCACACACACTACCTCCCTCACACTATAATCAGGCATATGTAAAGACAATACCCCCCCCCCCCCACACACACACACACACACAGCTTTCAGTGTTAATTAGCGGTTTGTCATTCCTGGTTTGATTAACCGCCATCTCACCACAACCTGTCATTCAAACACAATGCCCTGCCCTCCTGCCAGCAGATTGGCTAGCAGCTTCCCTGGGGGGAGCTAATAGGCTGGCCTAGTGGCTGTGGAGGCAGGTGATTGGTCAGAAGGCAGGTGAAGGGGCGGGCCCACGGTGAGTAGAGGGTAACCCAGTGGTTAGAGTTAAACTGATACTGCTGTTAGACATCTGTCTGCCTGTCTCTGTGGAGAGACAGACAGGTTGTACACACTGACTGGTAACTAGAGACGGTTCTATTCAGTCTGGTGTTTGTTCTCTGGTAGCGTCTTAGCGGTTAACTAACTAACCTAACATTAACTAACTAACTAACTAACTTAACGTCAGTTAAACTAAACATTGTCACTTCATGATGGAATATCAGCTGATCGTTTCTATCAGTGATCACCCAGGATGATCTGACTATAGATCTAGAGGAGGCAGAACCTACAGAGGATGATCTGGCTATAGATCTAGAGGCGGTAGAACCTACCCAGGATGATGTGCATGGCAGCAGTGACTGGGTCTCTGACTCCATGAACAGAACAGGAAACTACATCTGTAGAACCTGTAGAGACAGAGACAGACAGGCAGGCAGCAGACAGGAAGAAAGAGTGGCAGAGAGACAGAGAGGCAGACAGGTGTTAAGAACATTAACACAAAGCTGAAACTTTACAGTTCATTGTCTTTGTGTTTCTACATGGTGTCTATGTGATGCTAGCTGGTCCATTGGTTTCAATGCGGAACGCTAAACATGCTAACAGCTAAATAATAGGTAGTTATTAAAACACAAGCTAGCTATAGAGGTAGCGGTTAAAACACAACATGCTAGCTATAGAGGTAGCGGTTAAAATACAACATGCTAGCAATAGAGGTAGTGGTTAAAACACAACATACTAGCTATAGAGGTAGCGGTTAAAACACAACATGCTAGCAATAGAGGTAGTGGTTAAAACACAACATACTAGCTATAGAGGTAGCGGTTAAAACACAAGCTAGTTATAGAGGTAGTGGTTAAAACAACATGCTAGCTATAGAGGTAGTGGTTAAAACACAACATGCTAGCTATAGAGGTAGCGGTTAAAACACAAGCTAGTTATAGAGGTAGTGGTTAAAACACAACATGCTAGCTATAGAGGTAGTGGTTAAAACACAACATGCTAGCTATAGAGGTAGCGGTTAAAACACAACATGCTAGCTATAGAGGTAGCGGTTAAAACACAACATACTAGCTATAGAGGTAGTGGTTAAAACACAACATGCTAGCAATAGAGGTAGTGGTTAAAACACAACATACTAGCTATAGAGGTAGCGTTAAGCTAGTTATAGAGGTAGTGGTTAAAACAACATGCTAGCTATAGAGGTAGTGGTTAAAACAACATGCTAGTTATAGAGGTAGTGGTTAAAACACAAGCTAGTTATAGAGGTAGTGGTTAAAACAACATGCTAGCTATAGAGGTAGTGGTTAAAACACAACATGCTAGCTATAGAGGTAGTGGTTAAAACACAAGCTAGTTATAGAGGTAGCGGTTAAAACACAACATGCTAGCTATAGAGGTAGCGGTTAAAACACAACATGCTAGCTATAGAGGTAGTGGTTAAAACACAACATACTAGCTATAGAGGTAGCGGTAGAAGAAAAGTCTGGCAGAGCGAGACTAGCTAACAGGGGATAACCAGTCAATAAGTAGTAAGTTAATAGTTGATAATCAGTTGACAATCTGTCACTAAGTAGTGTGATGTGCTGATAATATTCCAGACATTTGCAGTGTGTTGAATGAGTGAAGTCAGTCAGTAGTATTAGTCAGTAGTATTAGTCAACATTAACTAGTAACATTCATATGTCTATCTTAGTAAGTTGATTGTAGAGTGCAGAGTAACTGGCAGGTTCATATTTAATAACTAGTTTCTGACTGATACAAACCAAACTATCTATTAGCTAGAACTGAATACATACCAGTGTAAGACCAGAACAACCCAGTATAACCAGTAACCAGTAAGTCTCTATCCCAGCAACAAAGTTGACCAGTCCATGACCCAGTAGTGTGAACGGCTCTACTAACCAGTTATGGTAACCAGTAGTTGTGTTGGTTGATTAAGCAGCTCTGTTAATCATCCATCCATCATCTATCCATCCATCCATTATCCATCATTCATTCATCCATCCATCCATCCATCCATCTATCATCCACCCATTATCCATCCATCTATCATCCATCCATTATCCATCCAGCCATTATCCATCATTCATCAATCCATCATCCATCCATCCATCCATCCATTATCCATCATTCATCCATCCATCATCCATCCATCCATCCATCTATCATCCACCCATTATCCATCCATCTATCATCCATCCATTATCCATCCATCCATCTATCATCCATCCATCTATCATCCATCCATCCATCCATCCATCCATCCATTATCCATCTATCATCCATCCATTATCCAGCCATCATCCATCCATCATCCATCCATTATCCATCATCCATCCATCCAGCATCTATCATCCATCTATCTATCATCCATCCATCATCCATCCATCCATCCAGCATATATCATCCATCATCCATCCATCCTTCATCCATCATCTCACCAGCAGGAATGATCCCCAGTGGTTTTACTGGTTTTACTGGTGTGGGATCAGACTCTGGTATGTTGGCATCCAGCTGAGCTCTGAGGACCAGAGCATGAGCCAGCTCTGCTACTGAGCCATCACCCCCTATACACACCAACCTAGAGAGAGAGACAGGTAGGGAGGGAGACAGACAGGTAGAGAGACAGACAGGTCGGCAGGTTAAAACAGAGATGTTCAGTCCTACTCTCCACCATGTGACTAATGATTCTAAATAACCAGTTAACGTAAAGTATCTAACCTAACCAACCCAACCAGTCAACGTAAACTACCGTTGTAGAATCAGAAACTTCCACTGACTCTGAGGCCTCTATCTTGGTGATGGCGCCTGGCAGAGTGCGGCCTTTGTGCCGGTGATGTGGCATTTTCATGTCATGTCATATTTTATTCAGATTTCTTCTCACCGGCACCTGTTTGGTATTTTAGTGACTCGCCGTGAACTGAGGAGAGGCGCAGTAGAGGGCGTGTCAGTGACGACCAGTAGAGGGCGTGTCACTGACAATCCGTAGGGGGGCGTGTCACTGACGACCAGTAGAGGGCGTGTCAGTGACGACCAGTAGAGGGCGTGTCACTGACAATCCGTAGGGGGGGGTGTCAGTGACAACCAGTAGAGGTCAAAGGCATACGGGTTCTATTGTATTCTATTGTATTTCTATTGTATTCTATTGTATTTCTATTGTCTTTACCAGGCGCTGCAGCAGGACCAGATCCTGTTCAAAGCTTCCAGCCTGGTTTGTGGATGACATGTTGCTGATTTGACTTTCACATAAAAAATAGGATCCAACACGTTTCATTCTCACAAAATACTCATGTAGCTGAGGGGATGATGTCATCCAACGCAGTCGCCTTGCCATACGCTCAGAGTCTGAAACCTCGTATCTCCAGTAGAATCATGTTTTCTATTTAAACCAAAGTCACTCTGGCTCTGTCTGACTGGCTGCTGGTTTGATTCCCAGTGTCTGCCGATACTGCCGATGTGCCCCTGAGCAGGTACATGTGTCCTACTGTATATATTTTCATTTCATGTTGTCTTCTGCTGTTATCTATTTTTATACTGTATGTTGTTATTATTATTGATTATGTTACATGATCTATTCTTATTTATATTTTATGTTTCTTCACTGTTTTCTCCCACAGGGATTTGAACTTCAAACCAACACAGTTCTAGTAGAATGTGTTTCTACTGAACAGCATAAGCAGTAGTCTCTCTCACCTCCATCCCATAATATTCAACCCTCCTCTGTTGACTGCAGGATTACCTGAGGCCTGGGTTGCCACGGTGACAGCCAGGCTAATTGGCAAATGTAGGTTTCAACCAAATCCCCACCAAAGCTGACACACACACACACACACACACCCCAGTCTAGCCGATCAGCAGCTAGCCTAGTAACGTTAAGCTAATCTGCTATAAGCACATTAAGCATTATGAGGGCTGAGCACAAAAGCTGCTTACACACACACACCATGAACACACACATACCATGAACACACACACACACACACACACACACACACACACACCATGAACACACAAACAGACAATCCAGGTGAAGTCATATCTGAGTGTCTGTTGTTATTGTTTCCATTGTGTTAACTAGTAGCACTATAACTATCATAACTAGTGTAACTATTATTACTATTATTAGAGAGACCCAAATTAAAACACACGCCTCCTATGATAAAATGCATTTTAGAAAAAACAATATAATAATATACTGTGTGTGTGTGTGTGTGTGTGTGTAAGCACTAATACTCTCTCTGTAATGTAATTAGTCTGGGTCACTGTTTTGGTATCAGGGCCTGACAGAGCAAACTGCAGTTCAGTTTACTCTAGTTTACTTTAGTTTAGTTTACTTTAGTAAAGTTTAGTTTAGGTTACTTTAGTTTAGGTTACTTTAGTTCAATTTAGTTTAGTTTACTTTAGTTTAGGTTACTTTAGTTAAATTTAGTTTAGTTTACTTTAGTTTAGGTTACGTTGGTTAAATTTAGTTTAGTTTACTTTACTTTAGTTTAGGTTACTTTAGTTTAGGTTACTTTAGTTAAATTTAGTTTAGGTTACTATACTTTAGTTTAGGTTACTTTAGTTCAATTTAGTTTAGGTTACTTTACTTTAGTTTAGGTTACTTTGGTTAAATTTAGTTTAGGTTACTTTAGTTTACTTTAGTTTAGTTTACTTTAGTTTAGGTTACTTTAGTTAAATTTAGTTTAGGTTACTTTACTTTAGTTTAGGTTACTTTAGTTTAGGTTACTTTAGTTAAATTTAGTTTAGGTTACTTTACTTTAGTTTAGGATACTTTAGTTTAGTTTACTTTAGTTAAATTTAGTTTAGGTTACTTTACTTTAGTTTAGGTTACTTTAGTTTAGGTTACTTTCATTTAGGTTACTTTAGTTAAATTTAGTTTAGGTTACTTTACTTTAGTTTACTTTAGTTAAGTTTAGTTTAGGTTACTTTAGTTAAATTTAGTTTAGGTTACTTTAGTTTTTTTTTTAATTTTGATTTTCAATTTATTTTAATTTACTTCTAGTTCAGTAGTTCAGTAAAATGTCTTCTACTAACTCTACTACCATGGTGAACCAGAGAGAGAGAGACAGGTAGAGAGACATAGAGAACAAACCCGTCATATTCATCCAGCTTGCATTCCTTCAGCACTGACAGGGCATGACCCTTCCTTTCTGTAACTGGAGAGAGAGACAGGTAGAGACAGAGAGAGAGAGAGAGAGAGACAGGTATAGAGACAGAGAGAGAGACAGAGAGAGGTAGAGAGAGAGAGATAGAGAGAGAGAGAGAGAGAGAGAGAGGGAGAGGGAGAGAGAGACAGGTAGAGAGACAGAGAGAGACAGATAACAATGGAAAGAGAGAGTGACGGAGGGAGAGTGTTAAGTTGGGTGACTGCATGCATCTGAGAGGAGGGGGAGAGGAGAGGAGAGGAGAGGAGAGGAGGAGGGAGAGGAGAGGAGGAGAAGGGAAGACAAAGAGAGGAGGAGGGAGGGAGAGGAGGAGGGAAGTCAAAGAGAGGAGAGGGGAGGAGGAAAGGGAGAGGAGAGGAGGGAGGAGAGAGGAGAGGGGAAGAGAGGAGGAGAGGAAAGAAGAGGAAATGAGGAGAGGAGGTCGTCTCCCTCTGTCACAACAGATGGGCTAAGCTCCGCCCTTGTATCAGGTTACCTAGCGACCATAGACTGCCATTAACTCTGACCTTTGGACCCTTTTCATATTGTTTTCACTTAGCTGGCGCTCAGTGAATAAAGAACAGATGAATGTTGTTTTCCTACCGATAAAACAACCTAGTCTGTGATACTACTAACTAGTCTAATGGTACTACTAACTAGTGTAAAATATACTAGTAACTAGACTAATGATACTACTGATTAGTCTAATGGTACTACTAACTAGTCTAAAATATACTAGTAACTAGACTAATGATACTACTAACTAGTCTAATGGTAAAGCTATCTAGTCTAATGGTAAAGCTATCTAGTCTAATGATAATACTACTACACAATATAGACTATTTACACACAGTACAGACAGACAGACAGAGAGACAGACAGCCTTACTGGTGATGTCAGTGTGGATGTCGGCCATCTTGAAGAGTGGAGCTACATGTTCTCTATAGATGTGGACGGCCTCTTTCTTATGGCTGCCAGGGTTGATGAAGACCTTGACTGACCTGGGACGACTACTGAACTCTGGACACAGACAGACAGACAGACAGACAGACAGACAGACAGACAGACATTAATGTCAAAGTCTCCTACTGGTTCCACTGGGAGCTGACCAGTACAACCACAGTCTCTACTGGTTCCACTGGGAGCTGACTGCAGCAGTTGGGGGTTCAGTGCTTCGCTCATGGTAGGTGAGGGAGGGGATTTGAACCAATGATCTTCCAGTCATGTGCCGACTCATGACAACCTCCAGGAAATGGTTCTGACTGGGTCTCAGAGGTCCAACTGTCTATCTGTCTGTCTGTCTGCCTGTATGGCAATTGAGTCATGAAACACCCCCAATCCTTCACACACACACACACACACACACACACACACACACACCACACACACTGTAACCCCTTCCTCCCCCACAGAGTTCAGATCACCATTAGGAAGATTTAGAGATCGCATTATAACTCCCTATAGACCTGCACAGATCAATACATACACACACACACACACACCAGATCCATTATCCAGCTCATTACTATAATCTGGTCCCAGAAGGCCATGACCTCGCCCTGTTAATGACCCCCCCCCCCGCCCCACACACACACACTTCATCTGTGCCTCCCACCATCACTCCATATCCCATGGATCCAACCAGGTCCTCTGTTAGCTGTAGCCTGTCAGTAACAGGAGGTGCTGTGTGGATCTACAATTGTTATCACTCCCACCTCATCTCTCAGCTGGACCTTCTCAACCCCCTCCTCCACACCTCCTCCATCCAGACTTCCTCTTTACTCCCCAGCAGTCAGCTCCTCTTCAATGCAGCTGCTCCCACTGCTCCAAGTCAGACTGCTTCTCCCTCCAGCTGAGGCAGCACCTCCTCCCACCCAGCCCAGACACGAGGCAGGGCCAGGCCACGACCCAGGGTGGAACTAGGACCCAAGGTGGTAGTAGGATCCAAGGTGGTAGTAGGACTCAGAGTGGTGCTGGAACCCAAGCTGATAATGGGTTCCAGGGTCATACTAGGGCCCAAGGTGGTACAGGTACCCATGGTGTTAATGGTACCCATGGTGTTAATGGGACCCAAGGAGGTACTGGAACCCAAGGTGGTAATGGGACCCAAGGTGGTAGTAGGACCAAAGGTGGTCTGGGACCCAGGGTGGTACGAAGACTCAGGATGGCACTGGGACCCAGGGTGGTACAGGTACCCATGGTGTTAATGGGACCTGGGGTTGACCTAGGACCCAAGGTGGTAATGGGATCCATGGTGTTAATGGTACCCAAGGTGGTAGTGGGACCCGGAGCAGCTCCAGGACGAAGATTTGCACTGGGACCCAAGATGGTATTGAAACTCAGGGTGGTAATGGGACCCAGGGTGATACTGGGACCCAAGGTGGTACTAGGACCTAATGTGGTACCAGGACCCAGGATGGTACTGGGACCCAGGGTGGGAATGGGACCAAGGATGGTACTGGGACCCAGGGTGGTACGAAGACTCAGGATGGCACTGGGACCCAGGGTGGTACCAAGACTCAGGATGGCACTGGGACCCAGGGTTGTAATAGACCCAAGGATGGTACTGGGACCCAGGGTTGTAATAGGACCAAGGATGGTACTGGGACCCAGGGTTGTAATAGGACCAAGGATGGTACTGGGACCCATGATGGATGAAGAGGCCAATGAAATCACAGCAATCTGTTGTCAGCACTACTATGGGGGAACACTGGCTCTCATATGAGATGATACAATTTCATTTGTTTATATTGTACAAAAGGGAAGGAGAGACACAGAGAGACAGACAGAGATCAGGTATCCATCAGATCATCTCCCGTCCTCACGCAGCAGCTTGTTGCTATGGTGTTGCTACGGCGTTGTTATGGCGTTCCATGGTAAATAATCCTGGTGTTGTCCAGCAGTGGTTTTAAGTTTCTGACTGAGGATTGGTTTAGCTTGGTTAGTGCCTCTGACTGAGGACTGGTTCAATTAGGTTAGTGTTTCTGACTGATTCAAGATTCAAGAAGATTCAAGAAGTTTATTTGTCACATACACACACGGGGTGTGCAGTGAAATGAAAAAGTGGCAATGCTCAACGGGAATGTGCAAAGGGCAACAGTACACAGTATTTACAATAAAAAAACAACACAATATTTACAGTATTACAGTAAGAGCTCTTATATATAAAAAAACAACACAATATTTACAGTAAGAGCACTACAAAATTATAGTAATATGAGAAATATGAGAAATTGTATATATGTATATAAATTATGTGTAGTCATTACCTAAGTGTGTGTGTGTGTGTGTGTGTGTGTGTGTGTGTGTCCATAAGAGGGGCAGTGTGTGTGTCTTGGTGGGGGCCCTGGTGAGGTCGGAGTTCACAGTCCTGATGGCCTGAGGAAAGAAACTCCGTCTCAGTCTCTCTGTTTTTGCAGCGTGACTACGGAGGCGCTTGCCTGACCGCAGCAGCTGAAACAGTCCGTTGTTGGGGTGGTGAGGATCCTTCATGATCCTGCAGGCTCTGGTTCTGCACCTCCTGGTGTACAAGTCCTGCAGGGTGGGGAGTGTAATTCCAATAGTGCGCTCGGCCGAACGCACTACTCTCTGCAGAGCCTTCCTGTCCTGAGCGGAGCTGTTGCCAAACCAGGCAGTGATGCTTCCTGTCAGGATACTCTCCACAGCTCCAGAGTAGAAGGACTGAAGGATCCTCCGGGAGACTTTGAATTTCCTCAGCTGCCTGAGGTGGTAAAGGCGCTGCCTCGCCTTTCTCACCAGAGTGTCAGTGTGTGTGGACCATGTCAGATCTTCGGTGATGTTGACTCCCAGGTATTTATACCTGCTCACCCTCTCCACAGTATTCCCATTAATCCCCAGTGGTGAGTACGTCCTCTGTTGTTGTGTCCTCCTAAAGTCCACAATCAGCTCCTTAGTTTTGGTGACATTCAGGAGGAGGCTGTTGTCCTGGCACCAGAGTGACAGATCAGCAACTTCCTCCAGGTAGGCCTTCTCGTCGTTGTTGGAGATCAGGCCCACCACCACTGTGTCATCCGCAAACTTAATGATGGTGTTGGAGCTGAACCTGGCCACACAGTCATGTGTGTACAGGGAGTACAGTAGGGGGCTGAGGACGCAACCCTGGGGGGATCCTGTGTTCAGGGTGAGGGGGTTGGAGGTGTGTCTACCCACCCTGACCACCTGGGGCCTGGCGGTCAGGAAGTCCAGGATCCAGGCACACAGGGGGGTGTTCAGTCCCAGCTCCATCAACTTGCCAGCCAGTCTGGTGGGGACTATGGTATTGAAAGCTGAACTATAGTCAATGAACAGCAGTCTCACATAGCCCTGGGTTACCCATGATGACTGGGTTAACTTGGTTAGTGTTTAAAAAGACTGGGTTAGTTTGGTTGTTTAGTGTTTTTGATGACTGGGTTAGCTTGGTTGACTAGTGTTTCTGATGACTAGGTTAATGTTTCTGACTGAGGACTGGGTTAGCCTGGTTAGTGTTTCTGAAGACTGGGTTAGATTGGTTTGTGTTTCTGACTAAGGACTGGGTTAGCCTGGTTAGTGTTTCTGAAGACTGGGTTAGATTGGTTTGTGTTTCTGACTGAGGACTGGGTTAGCTAGATCTGGTAGTCAGTACTTTATTACCTTATACTGACTACTAACCTACAAGTCAAACTAAACTAGTAGTCCAGGCTGCTGGACATTTACAGTACATTAGTGTATGTATATATACATACCGTAAATTGGTTTTATATGTACAGTTTGATGCCTTGAATGGTCTGTATGGATCTGTACTGGTCTGTACTAGTCTGTGTTAGTCTACACTGGTCTGTATTAGTCTAGACTGGTCTGTACTGGCCTGTACTGGTCCGTATTGGTTTATGCAGATCTGTACAGATCTGTACGGGTCTACACTGGTCTAAACTCATCTGTATTGCTCTATACTGGTCTATACTAGTCTGTACTAGTCTATACTAGTCAGTACTGGTTTGACGGGTCTGTACTGGTCTAGACTGGTCTATACAGGTCTATACTGTTCTATACAGGTCTGTACTGGTCTAGATTGGTCTGTACTGGTCTAGACTGGTCTATACAGGTCTACACTGTTCTATACAGGTCTGTACTGGTCTATATGGGTCTGTACAGGTCTAGAGTGGTCTGTATTGGTTTACACTGGTCTGTAGTGTTCTGTATTGGTCTAGACTGGTCTGTACTGCTGTGTATTGGTTTACACTGGTCTGTAGTGGTCTGTAATTGTCCAGACTATATGGGTCTGTACTACTGTGGACTCTGGTCTGTACAGGTCTGTACAGGTCTGTACTGGTCTAGTCTGGTCTGTACAGGTCTATATGCGTCTGTGCAGGTTTGCACAGGTCTAGAGTGGTCTGTGCCAGTCTGTACTGGTCTACACTGGCCTGTACTGGTCTAGACTTCTTTGTACTGGTCTAGACTTCTTTGTACTGGTCTATACAGGGTCTGCATGGGTCTGGACTGTCCTGTACAGGTCTAGACTGGTCTGTACAGGTCTGTATTGGTCTACACTGGTCTGTACAGGTCTTCACTCACATTCAATCACTCTAATCTGCACTCTAACGATAACTGGATACTAACTGTCTCCACAGCATCGTTATACCAGCTTTACAACAACACTGTTACCATGGTTACCACCTGGAAGACAGACAGATATATTAGTGCTTATCTTATTATTCTGAGGCATCAATACAGTTATTCATGGTTAAAAATGTAAAGATGGGATGAGAGAGAGAGACAGAGAGAGAGAGACGGGCAGAGAGAGAGACAGAGAGAGAGACAGAGAGAGAGAGAGGAGTGACAAAGAGAGACAGACAGACAGAGACAGACGGCGAGAGACAGAGAGAGACACAGAGAGAGAGAGAGAGAGAGAGAGAGAGAGAGAGAGAGAGAGAGACAGACAGAGAGAGACAGGCAGAGAGAGAGACAGAGAGAGAGACAGAGAGCTTTCTCCCATCATGTCACTATGGATACACAAAATGACTTCAGGGACTCCAGTTAATATGTAACACTCACCAGCAAACACACACAAAGTGTTTTATAGACTACTTTCCCAGACCACTCCATTCTGTTCCATAAGAACAGAACAGGATAGAACAGAATAGAACAGAATAAAACAGAATAGAACAGAATAGAACAGATGCAGGCGTGCAGTAGATAAACAGCAGTCCGTTGCTATAGCTACCACTGATAATGGACAGATCAATACAGTATAGTTACAGCTCCCTATTAAAAACAACAGGTTCCTATTGGTTGTCTAGATTAAAATATATTTTTAGCGTGACTACCATGTTTTCAGAGTGTATCTGGAGGGTTTTGAACGGGTTTTGAGGGTGGTAGAGGTTTTCACATCATGACAGTGACGTGTTGAACGCGTTCTATAGACTGAGGCTGATGTTGCCTCAGTTTCTCCTTTGTCAGTACAGAGAAATTGACTGCAGCTGAAGTTTGACATTGCCCATCAGTAGCCAATCACGTCCCAGTGTTGCTACATACCCTACCTATCACTACCACACTACTGTCAATCTGTTGTGCTGTTAAACAACTGCAGTCAATAGAACTGCAGACACTGCCCAGTGACTGACCATCTGACTGTATGTATAGAAATACACTCTATAGAGCAGTTTACGCTTTTGTTGCTCTGACTGCCATTCATTTAGCATTAGAGCTGCTGATATGCAGAGAAGCAGCTGGTTCTCAGACCAAACAGCAGAACATATTCCATTAAAACAGGAAATATCCGACGAGTCCTCTCTCTTATTATTGTGCTGTTGAATGTACGGCCTCCAAGGTTAAGAAGCTGCATCAGGACTCCAGCAGCCAGACTCCCGGCTCTGGAAAGGGACATTTCACAACAATACAGCTGAATAGCAGCTAGTTGTTCAGCCAACACAAAGCTTCTCCAGTCTGACCTCTGGCTGGAAAATAGGCTTAATGTCCACATATCAGCTCTGTCTGGACACCAGCAGCCACGTAGCAAACCAATCTACTCTGTTTACCTTTCCCCCTCCCCCTCCTCCTCCTCCTCCCCCCCCCTGGTCCTCGGTGTGTAAAGTCACAAAAGCCATCTGAGTTTGATGTGCACTGTGACCATACAAGTTGACACACAACCAAAGAGGGATTCTGAGTGTGTGTGTTAGCTGTGTGCGTGTACGTGTGTGTGTGTGTGTGTGTGTGTGTGTGTGAGTGAGTGTGAAAGTGAGAGAGAGAGAACTGAGGCCAAAGCCATATATTTAAAAAGTTGTGACCTTGCGGGGCCTCATGGGTAATCTGGTGTGATGGACAGACAGAGGGACAGACAGACAGATGTCCAGCGATAACATGTCAGCGCAATGCCATGCTGACAGGACGATGGTGTGTGTGTGTGTGTGTGTGACCCTTGACCTCCTTACTATTGGTTGCTTGTTATGTTGGTGATCTAGTTGAACTCATTAGAAGAGTCTATGAATGAAGGACTAACATGGAACGACAAAGTGTGTGTGTGTGTGTGTGTGTGTGTGTGTGTTAAATCCATACATCCAGAGCCCAGGTTTCCATTATGCTTTAAGTGTCAGCCAGGCCCCTCCCACTATTGTGCAACGCTTTTCTTTGTCTCTGGGAAACGAGCGTCTGGGAACTTCAGTCAGCAGCACCAGAAACCAGTACTTTATTAAATAGTTCCTAGTTATAGATACTCCATCAGCATCCGGTACTTTATTAAATCGTTCCTAGTTATAGATACTCCATCAGCATCCGGTACTTTATTAAATACTTCCCAGTTATAGATACTCCATCAGCATCCGGTACTTTATTAAATACTTCCCAGTTATAGATACTTCATCAGCATCCGGTACTTTATTAAATAGTTCCTAGTTATAGATACTCCATCAGCATCCGGTACTTTATTAAATAGTTCCTAGTTATAGATACTCCATCAGCATCAGGTACTTTATTAAATCGTTCCCAGTTATAGATACTCCATCAGCATCAGGTACTTTATTAAATAGTTCCCAGTTATAGATACTCCATCAGCATCCGGTACTTTATTAAATACTTCCCAGTTATAGATACTCCATCAGCATCCGGTACTTTATTAAATAGTTCCTAGTTATAGATACTCCATCAGCATCCGGTACTTTATTAAATCGTTCCCAGTTATAGATACTCCATCAGCATCAGGTACTTTATTAAATAGTTCCCAGTTATAGATACTCCATCAGCATCCGGTACTTTATTAAATAGTTCCTAGTTATAGATACTCCATCAGCATCCGGTACTTTATTAAATAGTTCCCAGTTATAGATACTCCATCAGCATCCAGTACTTTATTAAATAGTTCCTAGTTATAGATACTCCATCAGCATCAGGTACTTTATTAAATCGTTCCCAGTTATAGATACTCCATCAGCAAATAGTTCCCAGTTATAGATACACCATCAGCATCCGGCACTTTATTAAATCGTTCCCAGTTATAGATACTCCATCAGCATCAGGTACTTCATTAAATAGTTCCCAGTTATAGATACTCCGTCAGCAAATAGTTCCCAGTTATAGATACTCCATCAGCATCCGGTACTTTATTAAATAGTTCCTAGTTATAGATACTCCATCAGCATCAGGTACTTTATTAAATAGTTCCTAGTTATAGATACTCCATCAGCATCCGGTACTTTATTAAATAGTTCCTAGTTATAGATACTCCATCAGCATCAGGTACTTTATTAAATCGTTCCCAGTTATAGATACTCCATCAGCATCCGGCACTTTATTAAATCGTTCCCAGTTATAGATACTCCATCAGCATCAGGTACTTCATTAAATAGTTCCCAGTTATAGATACACCATCAGCATCCGGCACTTTATTAAATCGTTCCCAGTTATAGATACACCATCAGCATCCGGCACTTTATTAAATTGTTCCCAGTTATAGATACTCCATCAGCATCAGGTACTTCATTAAATAGTTCCCAGTTATAGATACTCCGTCAGCAAATAGTTCCCAGTTATAGATACTCCATCAGCATCCGGTACTTTATTAAATAGTTCCTAGTTATAGATACTCCATCAGCATCAGGTACTTTATTAAATCGTTCCCAGTTATAGATACTCCATCAGCATCAGGTACTTTATTAAATAGTTCCCAGTTATAGATACTCCGTCAGCAAATAGTTCCCAGTTATAGATACTCCATCAGCATCCGGTACTTTATTAAATAGTTCCTAGTTATAGATACTCCATCAGCATCCGGTACTTTATTAAATAGTTCCCAGTTATAGATACTCCATCAGCATCCAGTACTTTATTAAATAGTTCCTAGTTATAGATACTCCATCAGCATCAGGTACTTTATTAAATCGTTCCCAGTTATAGATACTCCATCAGCAAATAGTTCCCAGTTATAGATACTCCATCAGCATCCGGCACTTTATTAAATCGTTCCCAGTTATAGATACTCCATCAGCATCAGGTACTTCATTAAATAGTTCCCAGTTATAGATACTCCGTCAGCAAATAGTTCCCAGTTATAGATACTCCATCAGCATCCGGTACTTTATTAAATAGTTCCTAGTTATAGATACTCCATCAGCATCCGGTACTTTATTAAATAGTTCCCAGTTATAGATACTCCATCAGCATCCGGTACTTTATTAAATAGTTCCCAGTTATAGATACTCCATCAGCATCCAGTACTTTATTAAATAGTTCCTAGTTATAGATACTCCATCAGCATCAGGTACTTTATTAAATCGTTCCCAGTTATAGATACTCCATCAGCAAATAGTTCCCAGTTATAGATACTCCATCAGCATCCGGTACTTTATTAAATCGTTCCCAGTTATAGATACTCCATCAGCATCAGGTACTTTATTAAATAGTTCCCAGTTATAGATACTCCGTCAGCAAATAGTTCCCAGTTATAGATACTCCATCAGCATCAGGTACTTTATTAAATAGTTCCCAGTTATAGATACTCCATCAGCATCCGGTACTTTATTAAATAGTTCCCAGTTATAGATACTCCATCAGCATCAGGTACTTTATTAAATAGTTCCTAGTTATAGATACTCCATCAGCATCCGGTACTTTATTAAATAGTTCCTTGAAGACTGAACTGTGTGTTAAATGAAGTAAATCCTCTTTCCTCCGTCAGGAAACGACAGCTACAATCGGGATCACATCTCCCCATCTTGTAGGATGAACTCAATATTCTCCTCATTACTTCTAAGGCATTGCACCAATATAGTTCAGTGAATGAGACCGTAAGGTGTTTTAGGTCTTCTGGTGGCTGGCTCCAGGTCAGCCAGTAACCTTTATTCATGTTACTGTCTGTTACTGCTTTCTTCATGCTTTTACTTACTAACTAACTATAGTAAAGTAGTTGTGTAGTACTGTACTGTACTATCTTAAACACCAGCCTTAATGTGAAACCTGGATTACACACAGTGTACACAGTATTGTAGTTAATCTCTCCAGTGGACAGCATGGTGATTCAACTCTGCTGACAGCATTTTACTGACCACTGGTGTGTGTGTGTGTGTGTGTGTGTGTGTGTGTGTGTGTGTGTAATCCAGGTTTCTTTGTTCCTGTGGATTACCAGAGATTACACCTCCTGTCTGATGTAACTCTGACTCAACGGTCACCTGACTAAACGAAGGTGATGTGAGCTCAACACCATGACAACCAGAGACGTTTCAACCAACAAGTTATAAAACAGTTGGTTATAATCGTCACAGCTAGCATAGCAACTACTTTACAATTCCAAACTAGCTAACAGTCCAAACTAGATAACATTCAAACTAGCTAACAGTCCAAACTAGATAACATTCAAACTAGCTAACACAAACTATTGTGGCAGACCGAGCTAACTGCCACAGGAAAACTGTGGGAGGGACAACCAGCTGGGGCGTTAATAATCCACCAGTTGGGATTAGAGACCAGCCAGGGAGACCAGCCAGGGAGACCAGCCAGGGAGATCAGCCAGGGAGACCAGCCAAAGAGACCAGCCAGGGAGACCAGCCAAAGAGACCAGCCAAAGAGACCAGCCAGGGAGACCAGCCAAAGAGACCAGCCAAAGACACCAGCCAGGGAGACCAGCCAAAGAGACCAGCCAGGGAGACCAGCCAGAGAGACCAGCCAGGGAGACCAGCCAAAGAGACCAGCCAGGGAGACCAGCCAAAGAGACCAGCCAGGGAGACCAACCAGGGAGACCAGCCAGAGAGACCAGCCAGGGAGACCAACCAAAGAGACCAGCCAAAGAGACCAGCCAAAGAGACCAGCCAGGGAGACCAGCCAAAGAGACCAGCCTGGGAGACCAGCCAGAGAGACCAACCAGAGAGACCAGCCAAAGAGACCAGCCAGGGAGACCAACCAGGAAGACCAGCCAAAGAGACCAGCCAGGGAGGCCAACCAGGGAGACCAACCAAAGAGACCAGCCAAAGAGACCAGCCAGGGAGACCAACCAGGGAGACCAGCCAAAGAGACCAGCCAGGGAGACCAACCAGGGAGACCAACCAAAGAGACCAGCCAGGGAGACCAGCCAGGGAGACCAACCAGAGAGACCAACCAAAGAGACCAGCCAAAGAGACCAGCCAGAGAGACCAGCCAGGGAGACCAGCCAGAGAGACCAACCAGGGAGACCAACCAGGGAGACCAGCCAAAGAGACCAGCCAGAGAGACCAGCGAGAGAGACCAACCAGGGAGACCAGCCAGAGAGACTAGCCAGGGAGACCAACCAGGGAGACCAGCCAAAGAGACCAGCCAGAGAGACCAGCCAGGAGGCTGAGGGTTGTGCCTCCTGATTGGTGGACAGCACGGTGTAACTTTATTGGTTTGTAACGCTAACGCTAACAGGTACAGACTGCTAGCATGGCTAGCCAAAACAGTTTTACCGTGGAGCCGTTGATGTCCATTAGTAAAAACCATTTATACTGGGAGCTGACCATTACAACCACCAAATACTACTGGTGGGTGATAATAGTGGTGCAGGAACTAACCTGGTTAGTTTTAACAGCCCAGCTATAATGGAACATCATGACTCACTGCTGTTATTATAAGATGCTTATAGACACTGATATCAATACGGCTGATTGTCTGTTGTACTGTATTTGAGTGTGTAGTGGTAGTGTGTAGTATGTAGTATGTAGTGTGTAGTATGTAGTGTATAGTGTGTAGTATGTAGTGTATAGTGTTGTGTAGTGTTAGTGTAGTGTTAGTGTGTTGCTACCTCTCAGCAGCTCCTGCAGTGTGTTCAACCAGGTGTGTATGTGTTCTACGGAGGCGTTTTGCAGGTGCAGAGTCTCCTCCTCCAGCCTCCTCCCTCTCCTCCTGCAGCAGAACAGGGCCAGGCCCAGCACAGCACCCCCTGTCTGCTGGCCAGCAGCACGGCGACGCTTCACCTTCACCGCAAAAATATCCTGCAGCAACACACCGCCTGAATGCAGCACGCAGCTCTGACCTGCAGAGAGAGATAACATTAACACACAGCGCCTGAATGCAGCACGCAGCTCTGACCTTTAGAAAGTTAACATTAACACACAGCGCCTGAATGCAGCACCCAGATCTGACCTGCAGAGAGATAACATTAACACACAGCGCCTGAATGCAGCACGCAGCTCTGACCTGCAGAGAGAGTTAACATTAACACACAGCGCCTGAATGCAGCACGCAGCTCTGACCTTTAGAAAGTTAACATTAACACACAGCGCCTGAATGCAGCACCCAGATCTGACCTGCAGAGAGTTAACATTAACACACAGCACCTGAATGCAGCACGCAGCTCTGACCTGCAGAGAGAATTAACATTAACACACAGCGCCTGAATGCAGCACGCACCTCTGACCTTTAGAAAGTTAACATTAACAGTACTCACACATCCATGTATGTACCCAAATACTACTACTTCTCCTTATACTTTTTTGCAATCTAGTTTCTTGTCGAACTGTTTCTTTATTTTACCTCAGCAACGGTGTTTCTGCTGAAACAACACCGACAGTGTTGATAATTTCTTGCCATGCTTTACTTTTATCAGTTCTTGTGACTCCGCTGCTGATGCTTCTGAAAATTCTGTTATTTTTTTCTCATGAACGCAACACTTCCATTTCGGACTCCGCCAAGTTCCTCTTTTCCTCTTTTCCCTGGTTTACTTGAACACAACCCTTCAGTCTGCAGCCTTTTACGGTGTTGAACAGCGTTTACCTGCAAACCGGCTTCAACAGGCATGCGCATCCAGTTTACCAACGATTGGCATTCATAAAATATATCCCGCACGTTTCATGGATCCCATGTTCGCGTTTTAGTACGCATATAAATACGACAAACTTACGAATCATTTATGGAAACATTTGTGAATGAGGCCCATTGTATTTTCATCCACGTTCGGCATGAACAGTAACAGAACAAATACAGTAGAAGATAGTTGACCACAAGTTGTCCACATGGTCAACCAAAGTGGCCTGGATCTCAGTGTTCATTCTCCTTCTTCCTCTTCCTCTTCCATGCCCTTGTCCTCGTGCTCCTCTTACTCTCACTCCTCTTCCTCTCACTCTCTCTCCAATATTGGCCTCCATTGTTGTCCAAACCAAGAGCGCTAACCTGTGGCCTATTTATAGTGCTCAAGCTCTGATTTCTAACTGAACAAATTTGCTATAAGTGTTTTCACACGTGAGGACTGGGTGTAGGCAGTAGGTATGAGTGTGGCATTTTGAATGGCAGTTTTCCAAATGAAACACAAGACATTTTAGTTTTGACTAATGTAGAAAACTGTGTTTAGTGTTTTGCAAAAATTGTTATAACATTGCAAACTGAGAGTAAAGCAGAGAATGTGCAGTTTTGCAGACTTAGTCAGAAGATTAGGTACATGAGTTAATGGTTTCAGTGATTGTGCCTCAAGTACCAGTTTTAGAGTGTAAACGATTGTAAAAAACTGTAACACACATCCTTTAGCAACACATTGTCTGTCTCGTGCACATCACAGAGAGAGAGACAGGTAAGGCACTACAGACCTGAAGTGTCCAGTGTGAAGACTAAACTGACCTGGAGTGACCTTCGACCCAGAGAATCACTTATTAAAACAGATTTTATAAAGGCTTTCATCTTTTATAACCCTTTTATCCTTTTAGTTTACTACTATGCTGTTTTATTCTTATATGGTTAATTCCCTCCTATCTCTAAAAAAGTGTGTAGCTTACAGTCGTGACCGAGCCATTACCGTGGTACCGCCATTACCGAGCGACGGGGCAACCAGTCGCCTCGAGGCAGCAGAGCGAAGTGATCGGGTGGGGGTGTAAGGCTTGACCATAGCCTGGAGGTAAGAAGGAGCTGTTCCTTTCACTGCCCTATAGGCTAGCACCAGGGTCTTGAACTGGATGAGCCGCTACAGGGAGCCAGTGTAGAGAACGGAGAAGGGTAGTTGTGTGGGAGAACTTGGGGTGGTTGAACACCAGACGAGCTGCAGCTTTCTGAACAAGCTCCAGAGGTCTGATGGCAGACGCTGGGGCAGCAAGGAGGGAGTTGCAGTAGTCCAGGTGGGAGATGACAAGAGCCTGGATGAGCACCTGCACTGCCTTGTCAGTGAGGAAGAGGAGAATCCTCCTGATGTTGTAGAGGAGGAATCTGCAGGAGCGTGTCACTGATGCGATGTTTGCCGAGAACGACAGTTGGTTGTCCAGGGTCACACCCAGATTCCTCGCAGTCCGAGTTGACGTCACCACAGCATTATCAATGGTGATGGCCAGGTCTCGGTGCGGACAACCCTTCCACAGGAGGAACACCAGCTCAGTCTTGTCCAGGTTGAGCTTCAGGTGGTGCATCGACATCCACTCCGAGATGTCTGCCAGGCATGCAGCAATGCGTGCCTCCACTTGTGTGTCAGAGGGAGGAAATGACAGGATCAGCTGGGTTTCATCTGCATAGCAGTGGTAGGAAAAGTCATGGGAGTGGATAACAAAACCAAGAGATGTTGTGTAGAGGGAAAAAAGAAGAGGACCCAGAACGGAGCCTTGCAGAACCCCAGTAGTGAGCCTGCGTGGTTCTGACACAGACCCTCTCAGCATCACCTGGTAGGAGTGATCCGTCAGGTAGGATGCAAACATGGAGAGTGCAGAGCCTGAGACACCCATCCCCTCAAGGGTGGAGAGGAGGATCTGGTGGTTCACCGTGTCAAACGCTGCAGACAGGTCCAGGAGTATCAGGACAGGAGAGAGAGAGAGTTCGCTCTAGCGGCATGGAGCGACTCTGTCACTGCCAGGAGGGCAGTCTCGGTCGAGTGACCCACCTTGAACCCAGACTGGTGGGGATCCAAGAGGTTGTTCTGGTGGAGGTAGAAGGACAGTTGATTAAAGATAGTTCAAGAGTTTTGGATAGGAAGGGTAGAAGGGAAAGTAGTTTGTGACCTCAGAGGGGTCAAGTGTTGGTTTCTTCAGAAGGGGGGTGACTCTGGCAGTCTTGAAAGCAGAGGGAAAGCATCCAGACACCAGAGATGTGTTGATGAGGTGGGCCTGGAAGGGAAGGAGTTCAGGTGCAGTAGACTGAAGGAGAGGGGAGGGGACCGGGTCAAGGGAGCAGCGGCTAGATGCAACAAGGTCAAGGACCTCTGTGGCGGACTGGGGGGAGGGAGGGGGGTAGGCTCAGGCTGGACTCAGTGGCTGCGGCTAATTAAGGCTGATTGCAGCCGGGCCTTTTTAACCTGAGTGTGGATGTGTGAGCTGGAGAGCGCCAGTGTGAGAGGCTGGCGGAGTGAATGCAGGAGCCGGCAGGGATCGGGAGGATCGAGGGTCGGCGGATTGGAGAGGGAACGAGCCAGCAGCAGCGTCCGAGCGGGGTCCGCGGGGTCCGCGGCTGGGGTGCCGGGACGGAGGCGAGGGCGCGAGCTAGGACG
This sequence comes from Hoplostethus atlanticus, assembly GCA_034670405.1. Taxonomy (NCBI): domain Eukaryota; kingdom Metazoa; phylum Chordata; class Actinopteri; order Trachichthyiformes; family Trachichthyidae; genus Hoplostethus; species Hoplostethus atlanticus. The sequence continues at coordinate 138,007 of JAXDDX010000310.1, read as the reverse complement.
ACAGAATGGGAGAGCGCGCGTCTCCCTCCGCTGCGACAACCGACGGAGGTCCGCGGGGGTGCAGTCGGGAGACGCCTGCAAGAGCTGGTGACAGTCGGGGTTGGAGCAGGACGCTCCTGCAAGCCTGGCAGGCAGGCCGGCTTTGGGCTTCCGGGGCTGACCCGCCGGGGAGGACTGAGGTGCATCAACGGAGGGAGACGGCGCCAACTGCCGTCAACACCAGGCCGGGTTTAGTGGTTGAAAATAAAGCCTGCTGGCCAGTTAACTCTGCCTCCTGCCTTGTCTCTGTCTGTCACGGACCCCGGTACAGTAGCGAGTTACTACAACCTCATTTGGGGAGAGGGGAGAAAAATGGGGTAGGGAGGGAGGTGGCGAGGGAAAAGGTGGAGAGGGTGGTAGAGAGGGATGGGTGGAAGGCAGACAGGTGTGGTTGGTGGTGGAGCACCAGCCGAGGGGTGGGGGAAGGAGGATCGGATATCGTTAACCTTCTTGTCGAAGAAGTTGGCGAAATCGTCAGGGCGGAGGGAGGAGGTGGGTGGAGGGGGTGGGGGTTGGAGGATTTTTTAGGGTTGGAAGCAGAAGTTTGAATTTTAGTGCAGAAGAAAGCAGCTTTAGCAGCAGATAAAGAGGAGGAAAAAGTGGAAAGGAGAGATTGGAAGGTAAGAAGGTCCTCCAGGAGTTGGCCATTTCTCCATTTGCGCTCAGCCACTCTCAGGAGTCCGACAACCAAGGGGCAGGTGGAGTTTGGCGTGCAGGCCTGGAGGTGAGAGGACAGAGATGGTCCAGAGAAGAGGACAGAGTAGAGAGAAGAAGATCAGTGGCAGTATCAGGGGATAGAAGAGAAAAAGATTCAGGGGCAGGGAGAGCAGAGAGAACAGAAGAGGAAAGATCAGTGGGGGAGAGCGAGCGGAGATTGTGACGAGAAGAAACCATGTGGGTAGGGGGAGGATGTGAGGGGGGAGAGGAGAGAGAGAGAGAGTAGGACATGAAGTAGTGGTCAGAGAGATGAAGAGGAGTGATGGAGAGGTTGGCAGTAGAACAGTGTCTGGTGAAGATTAGGTCCAGCTGGTTGCCAGCCTTGTGGGTAGGAGGAGATGGGGAGAGGGCTAGGTCGAAGGAGGCAAGGAACGAAAGAAGAGAGTCAAGCTTCTCAGGTCTGGATGTTGAAGTCACTGAGAAGGATGAGTCCAGAGCCATCGTCAGGGAAGTGGGAGACTAGTGTGTCGAGCTCCTCCAGGAACTCACCAGAAGGGCCTGGTGGGCGATAAACAACCGCGATGGTGAGCTTGACTGGATGAGAAACAGTGACAGCATGAAATTCAAAGGAGGAAGGAGAGAATTGTGGGAATTGAGAAATCAACCAGAGGGAGAGACCAGACAGACAGAGACCAGAGGGAGAGGGACCAGAGGGAGAGACCAGAGGGAGAGACCAGCCAGGCAGAGACCAGAGGGAGAGACCAGCCAGGGAAAGACCAGAGGGAGAGGGACCAGAGGGAGAGACCAGCCAGGGAGAGACCAGAGGGAGAGGGACCAGAGGGAGAGACCAGCCAGGCAGAGACCAGAGGGAGAGACCAGCCAGGGAGAGACCAGAGGGAGAGGGACCAGAGGGAGAGACCAGCCAGGCAGAGACCAGAGGGAGAGACCAGAGGGAGAGACCAGAGGGAGAGACCAGCCATGTATATATGTATATGTGCTGTAGTGGACCAACAGCAGCTAGCCTCATGGTTCATCAGTTTCCTGACTCCTCTCCATCCTGGTTACCAGCAGGACATTTCAACGCTCCTCCTGCCTGGACCTCCTCTACTCCTCCACCATCTGTCTAGGAGAACCTGGCCAAGTTCTTCACCTCGTTTCCTTTCCTCTCCTCCTCTATCCTCCTCTATCCTCCTCTCCTCTCTTCTCCTTTCCTCCTCTGTGTGTGTGTGTGTGTGTGTGTAGTAATTCAAACATCACAACCTTAACCTTTCATATGAATCCAAATATCATCCAAACATATTATATAATTTCTACTACTGTCAGGCTGCTGTGACCTTTGACCTCTGACCCCCTTAATGACGGGTGTAATGTTGCTGATCTGGGAACTGCAGCTCAGTGGAAGAGATGAATCCATTACATTACATAACAGCATTAACAATATGTTTATCACCACCTGTCAATCGCACTAATCAAGAAGGAATACTGGCACCTCATTGGTCCATGTCAGATTAATCATCCAATCCCCTGTGATCGTAGTCAGCAGAGCTCACACACACACACACACACACACACACACACAGTCCAGTGAAGCGAAGCAGTCCTTCAGTCCAGACAGCCTGCTGATCGCTGCTGAGGGAGAGGAGGGAACCAACAGCCTTCTGCCACTAGTTGCTAAACCCCTCCCCCAAAGGCAGACTGACCAATTGTAGCCTATCACCTGTTGCCCCAGCAAACTCACTACCTCATGCAGTAGTAGTGAGTACTACCGCACTTGTCTGACTGGTCAGACTGGTGTCATCTGGTGTCATCATGTTAAATAGTTACTGTAATAAATCTGACAGACTACTAGCTACTGTGCTGGGCTAACTAGTACTGCTGTCTGGATTAACTATTACTGCTGACTGGGATAACTAGTACTGCTGTCTGGATTAACTAGTACTGCTGACTGGGCTAACTAGTACTGCTATCTGGATTAACTAGTACTGCTGACTGGCTAACTAGTACATTACATTACATTACAGTCATTTAGCAGACGCTTTTATCCAAAGCGACTTACAATAAGTGCATTCAACATAGGTAGAGAACTACTAGTCACCAGAAATCATAAGTGCATTTCCTTCCTAAACAAGCATCTAAGAACATAACCAGTGCTGAGGTAAAAGATCAATAAGTTAGCTACCTACTTTTTACTTAAACAAGTGAGACAAATAAGTAAATCAAATAAACAAGAGCTCAGACAAATAAGTGAAGACAAGTAAGCAAGTGCTAAGAGGAAGAGTCAGGGTAGTGTTTCTGGAAGAGGAAGAGTCAGGGTAGTGTTTCTTGAAGAGGAAGGGTCAGGGTAGTGTTTCTTGAAGAGGAAGGGTCAGGGTAGTGTTTCTAGAAGAGGAAGGGTCAGAGTAGTGTTTCTTGAAGAGGAAGGGTCAGGGTAGTGTTTCTTGAAGAGGAAGGGTCAGGGTAGTGTTTCTTGAAGAGGAAGGGTCAGGGTAGTGTTTCTAGAAGAGGAAGGGTCAGGGTAGTGTTTCTTGAAGAGGAAGGGTCAGGGTAGTGTTTCTTGAAGAGGTGGGGTTTCAGCCTGGTGAAAGATGGGCAGCGACTCTGCTGTCCTGACATCAGTGGGGTGTTCATTCCACCACTGCGGGGCCAGGACAGAGAAGAGCCGTGACCGTGTAGATCGGCCGCAGGGGCCTCTGAGCGACGGGGCAACCAGTCGCCTCGAGGCAGCAGAGAGAAGTGGCCGGGTGGGGGTGTAAGGCTTGACCATAGCCTGGAGGGAAGAAGGAGCTGTTCCTTTCACTGCCCTATAGGCTAGCACCAGGGTCTTGAACTGGATGAGCTGCTACAGGGAGCCAGTGTAGAGAACGGAGAAGGGTAGTTGTGTGGGAAAGCTGCAGCTTTCTGAACAAGCTCCAAAGGTCTGATGGCAGACACCGGGGCACCAGCAAGGAGGGAGTTGCAGTAGTCAAGAGATGACAAGAGCCTGGATGAGCACCTGCGCTGCCTTGTCAGTGAGGAAGAGGTGAATCCTCCTGATGTTGTAGAGGAGGAATCTGCAGGAGCGTGTCACTGATGCGATGTTTGCCGAGAACGACAGTTGGTCGTCCAGGGTCACACCCAGATTCCTCGCAGTTCGAGTTGACGTCACCACAGCATTATCAATGGTGATGGCCAGGTCTCGGTGCGGACAACCCTTCCACAGGAGGAACACCAGCTCAGTCTTGTCCAGGTTGAGCTTCAGGTGGTGCATCGACATCCACTCCAAGATGTCTGCCAGGCACTCAGCAATGCCTCCACTTGTGTGTCAGAGGGGGGAAATAACAGGATCAGCTGGGTGTCATCGGCATAGCAATGGTAGGAAAAGTCATGGGAGTGGATAACAGAACCAAGAAATGTTGTGTAGAGGGAAAAGAAGAGGACCCAGAACCGAGCCTTGCGGAACCCCAGTAGTGAGCCTGCGTGGTTCTGACACAGACCCTCTCAGCGTAGGAGCGATCCGTCAGGTAGGATGCAAACAGGGAGAGTGCAGAGCCTGAGACACCCATCCCCTCGAGGGTGGAGAGGAGGATCTGGTGGTTCACCATGTCAAACGCTGCAGACAGGTCCAGGAGTATCAGGACAGAGGAGAGAGAGTTCGCTCTAGCGGCATGGAGCGACTCTGTCACTGCAAGGAGGGCAGTCTCGGTCGAGTGACCCACTTTGAACCCAGACTGGTGGGCATCCAAGAGGTTGTTCTGGTGGAGGTACAAGGACAGTTGATTGAAGACAGCACGTTCAAGAGTTTTAGTACTGCTGTCTGGATTAACTATGTTTCTCAGAACTTGATGGACTGAAGAACTGATGTTTATCAAACAGACAGACAGATAGACAGACAGACAGAGAGGCAGACAGAGAGACAGACAGAGAGGCAGACAGACAGACAGACAGACAGACAGACTTTCCATCCACTCCAATGAAGATGAATCTGATCTGTGTTGACAGAACCAACAGAGCTGCTCCACACACACACACACAGTATATTGATTATATAGAGTGTGACAGGTAGTGTTGGTTCCAGATGGAGATGACTTTCCCATCATGCTCTCTGGACCTGCTGTGCCCCCCCCCCCCCCCCCCCCCACACACACACACACACTTCCACTTCCTTGCATCATCGTGCTACTTCCTGCTCTCTAGTCTGGACCAATAGGAAGAGGACATGACAGTTTAGTAACTAACTAACTAACTAACTAACTAATGGTTCAAATGACTGAGTTTAAACGTATTATTGAGGCAATGCTCACACAATGCCCCCCCCACACACACACACACACAGACACACTCTCTCGCTCTCTCCCTCTCTCTCTCTCTCTCTCTCAGTGGCAGGCCAGTCTCATGGTGACCAGGCCATGTGGCTCACTGTGGGGTGTTATGGCTCACAGTTTCCACCACACACACACACACACACACACACACACACACACACACACACACACACACAGGATGTCAGGGTTCACTGCAGCAATGATTCCTCAAAGTCATTGATCACATTGATGATGTATAGACAGACAGACTGTCAGTTCATGTGTGTGATGCTGCGGTTAACCTGCTGGTTAGAGAACTAACTAGCTTTTCATCATCATACTGAAACCTAAGCAGGAATAACTAGATCCTCTTCAGATCCTCTTTCCTCCTCTTTCCCTCAACCACTGCATTGCATTCTGGTTTATCTTGGCTACCAGTCAACCAGACGGTCAGTAAACCAGTCAATAAACCAGTCGGTAAACCAGTAACCAGTCAGTAAATCAGTCAGTCAGTAAACCAGTCAGGAAACCAGTAACCAGTCAGTAAGCCGGTCAGTAAGTCTGGATTCAGTGGCTTTACTGCTTGACCTCATTCTACTGGACTGACAGACAGACTGAGAGACAGACAGGTGGCTTGGTGTGTGAGACAGGATAAATTCATGTCTAGAAATAAACAGCAGCTGATCTGTTTATATAGAAATATCAAACGAACACACACACATCCTCAGCCTCTCAGCATGGTGTGTGTGTGTGTGTGTGTGTGTGTGTGTGTGTGTGTGTGTGTGTGTGTATTTGGCAGTAGTTGGGAGCATTTGGTACAGCCCATGGGGGGTTATTAGAATCTCTCAGTGTGAGAGAGAGGGCTAAGCCATATTAACACACACACACACACACACACACACACACACACACACACACACACAGAGCTGTCTTAATGACATTAGCTTGGATCAAATACAACAAAACAGTGAGGGCTGTAAACCAAAACAAAACACACATAAATACAATACCAGTATAACACCAGTACAATATCAGTATAATACCAGCACAATACCAGCACAATACCAGCACAATACCAGTATAACACTAGTATAACACCAGTATAACACCAGTACAATATCAGTATAACACCAGTACAATATCAGTATAACACTAGTATAACACCAGTATAACACCAGTACAATATCAGTATAACACTAGTATAACACCAGTATAACACCAGTACAATATCAGTATAACACCAGTGCAATAGCAGCACAATACCAGCACAATACCAGCACAATACCAGTATAACACCAGTATAACACCAGTACAATATCAGTACAATACCAGCACAATACCGGCCTGCGACACCGAGGCCCTGTACAAGAAGGGCCAGAGCCGACTGTACTTCCTGACTCTACTTCCTGAAGCTCAGGTCCTTCAACATATGAGGTTCTCTGCTGCATATGTTCTACCAGTCGGTTGTGGCCAGTGTCATCTTCTTTGCGGTGGTGCGTTGGGGCGCTAACACCAGGACCAAGGATACCAACAGGCTGAACACACTGATCAGGAAGGCTGGCTCTGTTGTGGACATTAACCTGGACACCCTGGAGGAGGTGGAGAGAGAAGGATGCTGGTCATCATGGAGGATGTCTCCCACCCTCCATGACATGGTGATGAAGCAGCCATAGACTGATCCCACCACCTCCTCCATGACATGGTGATGAAGCAGCCATAGACTGATCCCACCACCTCCTCCATGACATGGTGATGAAGCAGCCATAGACTGATCCCACCACCCCCTCCATGACATGATGATGAAGCAGCCATAGACTGATCCCACCACCCCTCCATGACATGGTGATGAAGCAGCCATAGACTGATCCCACCACCCCTCCATGACATGGTGATGAAGCAGCCATAGACTGATCCCACCACCTCCTCCATGACATGGTGATGAAGCAGCCATAGACTGATCCCACCACCCCCTCCATGACATGGTGATGAAGCAGCCATAGACTGATCCCACCACCTCCTCCATGACATGGTGATGAAGCAGCCATAGACTGATCCCACCACCTCCTCCATGACATGGTGATGAAGCAGCCATAGACTGATCCCACCACGCTACAGGAAGTCTTTCCTGCCGGTCGCCATCAGACTTTTTAACGCCTCCCCCCCTTCTACAGCTCAACTGAGGACCTCACCACTCATCACCTAGCACCCTGCACTTTCCTTCCCTTTCACATTCATTCACTGCCCTGCACTTTATTCATTCCCTTTAACACTTATTGATTGACCTGCACTCTCATTCCACTTTCACATTCATTCACCCATTACCATTCCTTATCTCTGTATACATGTACCATCCATTCATTCGCTCTGCATATTTATAAGTCGTTTTTTTAGTATTTAGTGTTTTGTATTTTGTTTAGCCTTCCAGCATTTGTCCCTTTGAGGCCTGAAGATAATACAACGACCACATCATGGCTTGATTTAAATTCAGTAATGCCTTCATGTGTAATATCGGTCATGTGTCGTTTCTACTTTCATTTTCCACAACAGAACAACCACCAACGACATCCAGAGAATCTGAACTGGACCAGTATACTGACATCACCACACAAAGTATTATGGGATGTCTGACAGCTTCTATTCTGCTGAACGAAACTGAGACTGTACACAAGACCACCGTGGGTGTGTGTGTGTGTGTGTGTGTGTGTGTGTGTGTGTCCAGATGTCAGGCTTCAGGTGGTCTCAATATGATAGACCTTCTCTATTACAGCACCAGCTGCCTCTACAGACACACTGTCTGTCTGTCTGTCTGTCTGTCTGTCTGTCTCTCTCTCTCTCTCAATTTCAATTTCAACTTCAATGAGCTTTACTGGCAGGAAGATACAATTTATTGCCAAAGCATTGAGAAATACAATTACAGGTAATAATGAAAACAACAAATGGGAACAAACAGTATATGTAAGATGCATGTACACATACACACACAGACTGTCCCTTATACAGACAGACAGGCAGACTGTCCCTTATACAGACAGACAGGCAGACAGACAGACAGACAGACTGTCCCTTATACAGACAGACAGGCAGACAGACAGACAGACAGACTGTCCCTTATACAGACAGACAGGCAGACAGACACACATGCAGACTGTCCGGACAGACAGACACATACTGAGCTTGTTTTCTCCCAGCAGCTTTTCTGCACTGGGTTGTTGGTGAATTTGGGGTTCATGGAGCTAAATTTGGGAAAAACATTTTTTGTGAATCTCTGATGTTTTTATTACATTTAGTTTGAAAGTGAATCTGTCTTTATTACATGTAGTGTTGTCACAATACCAAAATTTTCGTTTCGATACCAAGTCATGATTTTCAAAACTTTTCAATACTTTTCCTAAAAAGGGGAAACGCTGTTGAATGCTTTATTTCAAACCTGGACATAACGGGGGAGTTAACTTCAATTTCAATTCAAGAGATTCAAGAAGTTTATTTGTCACATACATACACGAGGTGTGCAGTGAAATGTAAAGTGGCAATGCTCAACAGAAATGTGCAAAGGGCAAAATAACAGGTCACACTATTTACAATAAAAAAAACAACACAGTATTTACAATATCACAGTAAGAGCTCTATATAAAAAACAACACAATATTTACAGTAAGAGCATTTTGGAAATAAAAATATGGTAAAAAAGGGAAATCTTATGTATGTAATATAATATAAATTATGTGTAGTCATTACCTAAGTGTGTGTGTGTGTGTGAGTGTGTGTGTGCATAAGAGGGGCAGTGTGTGTGTCTTGGTGGGGGCCCTGGTGAGGTCAGAGTTCACAGTCCTGATGGCCTGAGGAAAGAAACTCCGTCTCAGTCTCTCTGTTTTGGCAGCATGACTACGGAGGCGCTTGCCTGACCGCAGCAGCTGAAACAGTCCGTTGTTGGGGTGCTGAGGATCCTTCATGATCCTGCAGGCTCTGGTTCTGCACCTCCTGGTGTATAACTAGTCAACTATCACCTGTCAGTCTTTTAATTCCTTAAAAAGGTTGGGATGTTTGTCCAGGTTTGACTCCCGTAGAGACTAGTTAAAACAGTGCTTGGTGCTGCTGGGACTAAGGACTTCTAGGTCCAAACCTAGAAAAGGTTACATTTCCTTCAGCTTAAAAATGTTTTTTAAAAAGTCAATTTAATCAGAAAGATACTGTGTTAAGAAATCGTAGTAGTAGAAGTAGAAAAAGCAGAAGTAATAGCAGCACCAGCAGTAGTAGTATTAGCTGAAGTAGTAGTAGCAGAAGTAGTAATAGTTGAAATATTAGCAGAAGTAGTGGTTTGTGTTTTCTAGTCAGTAAACCACAAACTGAGTCTCTGGTCTGTGGACATTGTCCCAAGACAGCCATGGTCACATGAGACAGCCACCAGAGGGAGACAAATGTGACCCTGGCTGTTATTAATAGCTGCAGTAGAAGTAGTAGTAGCCTAGTTGAAGTATTAGCAGAAGTGGTAATGGTAGAAGTAGTAGCAAAAGTACTAGCAGTAGTAGTTGAATTATTAGCAGAAATAGTAGTAGCATTTACAGCTGTAGTAGTAGTAATAGTATTGAAAAATGTAATAGAAATCATAGTATTAAACATATTGAAAGTATTAAAAGTATAAATAGTTGTAATAATTATTTGTATGGATACTTCCATCAAATTAAAATATAGACATATTTCATGTCCAGCTTTGTGTTTTCTATTCATTCATCCATCAGTAAAACACAAACTGAGTCTCTGGTCTCTGGACATTGTGAAAGACAGCCAGGGTCACATTTGACAGTCAGACTCCATCTAGTGGCTTGTACAGACAGAGACATTGTCAAAGCGAAAGTGAAACTTATCTTTTCATAATGCATTCCTATGGGGCCTTCTCATTATTTGAGTTACTAACTCATTATTTTGAGGTTTCTCATTATTTTGAGATACTAAGTCATTATTTTGAGTTACTAACTCATTATTTTGAGAAAGTTTCTCATTATTTTGAGATACTCAGTCATTATTTTGAGTTACTAACTCATTATTTTGAGAAGGTTTCTCATTATTTTGAGATAGTAAGTCATTATTTTGAGAAAGTTTCTCATTATTTTGATACTAAGTCATTATTTTGAGTTACTAACTCATTATTTTGAGAAAGTTTCTCATTATTTTGAGATACTCAGTCATTATTTTGAGTTACTAACTCATTATTTTGAGAAAGTTTCTCATTATTTTGAGATACTAATTCATTATTTCAAGAAAGTTTCTCATTATAATGACTTACAGGATCTTTTTTTTCATCACATTGGTGGAAATGGGCTTCCATACTACTCAACTGCACATTGCCCTAAAGCTTACTTCTGCCACTGGTTTGCACTCGTATGTTTTTTGTATTTCTTATATAACCTGTATATATAACCTGCTGCCAGCCACCCAGGACCTCTACAGCCAGCGCTGCAGGAGGAAGGCACAGCAGATCCTCTCTGACCCCAGCCATCCCAGCCACAGCCTTTTCACGCTCCTACCGTCTGGCAGGCGGTAGAGGAGCATCCGGACCCGAACCAGCAGGTTCAGAGACAGTTTTTACCCACAAGCCATCAGGCTACTGAACTGCTGACACTAACCCTTGCACATGCACCACACACACATACAACAGTAGCACACTGGCATACACACACCACAGTGATTGGACCCTTACCCCACACACTTGGCCACTTTAAGGAAAACTACTGTTACTGTCACCACAACAACTCATCACCATGGTAACTCATCACCATGACAACTCATCGCCATGGTAACTCATCACCATGACAACTCATCACCAAGGTAACTCATCATCTCGGTAACTGACCTGTCGGGGTCTCTGGTAGGATGGGGGTCCAGGTCAGTCTGGTCCGAGTCAGCAGTACGTCGTGACTCTTCTTCCCCAGTTTAAAGATCCCATGAAGAAGAACTGACTCTGGGTCCGGACTGACACACACACACACACACACACACACACATACACATATACTCTGGTTAGTAGAGCATACTAGTACTCTGGTTTATAACCCTTACTAGTACTGTGGTCATTATCACATACTAGTACTCTGGTTAATAAGTATTAAGTAAAGGTAGCTGCTTAACACATCAATCAGTAGGAGAACAGAAAGTGGAAGTGGAAGAACCTGGTTATACTGGTTATACTGGGACCGGTATAGAGGAGCTGGGTATACTGGGACACCCTCAACTACACCACACTCTAAACAAAAGGGTCTATGAACCAGACATGGTTCTTTAGGCTCGTTCCACAACAGAACCCGTTATGGTGCTCAAAGAACCATTTCATTCATACAGGACTTTAAAACAACACAGTGTATAGAGACAGAATAAAGACAGAATAAAGACAGAATACAGACAGAATACAGACAGACAGACAGATAGGCAGACAGACAGATAGGCAGACAGGCAGAAGACAGACAGGCAGAAGACAGACAGAAGCTCTATGCTACAGGGTTCTCTGTATATAAAGGTTCTCTAGAGAACTGGAACTAAAGGAACCACAGCACCCACCTCTTCTTCTCCTCCTCTTCCTTCTTCTTCTGTTTCTTCTTCTTCCCACTGGGTTTTTCTTCTTTCTTCTTCGTTGTTTTTCTCACCGGTTCATGCAACTCGTCCTCAGACTCCAGCATCCTATAACCGTTACCGTCTAATAACTAACCAGTACTTGATTTCTGTCTAGTAAACAAACCGTACAAACCGGTAGAGTTTGTTTCCGGGGTGTAGTCGCTATGGAAACAGGTGTACCGGGCTCACAAACACGCGGCAGGTCCACCGGTCTCCTCGGGACAGGCGTGCGCGCCACTGCGGAGCTTTACGTCCCTGTGGGAACGCGCTCGCATGTCCCTTCCAGTAAAGAAGCTCAGAGTCTAATAATAAACCATATTATCATATTATAAGCCATAATATGTAGACGTCAGTCAATAACCATATCGTCATATTATTAATCATATTATCAATACACCATCTTATTTTAAACAACATGATCCTATGATAAACCATATGAGAATATTATGAACCACATTGTCTAGACATCAGAGTCTAATAATGAACCAGATTATTATTATGTAGACACACCGCCATATTTAACGTGACGTTAAGGACCGATACCAAAATTTCAAAGATTTCACAATAAAAATGTAGGTGTCACTGATTAAACATGAAACTAAGAATAATACAGGCTACTGACTAGTCAAGTATATGTTGAGCTGATCGTCAGCCTCTTACATGTCTGGCATCTCGTCAACAATTAGCGGATATGCATATAAGCATCTGTTTACTGATCAGACTAGAATAACATGGCTGATAGGAAGACGTGTGACCCTACATTGTGCAAACCAAAACCAAACTGGACGCAAGAACAGCTTTTACTTCTCGCCCAACTTGTGCATGAAAAGAAGGACATTATTAAAGGGAAATTTGGAGTTGGGATAACTTCAAAAACCAAAAAAGAAGCGTGGGAAAATATATACTTGCAAATAAATGCAGCTTTCCCACTTCTGTCCAGAACCACCGATGACTGTGAAAAGCGCTGGTATTCTTTCAGTCTCAGGAAGGGCAGAGGTTGAAGAAGTCAAGAGACAAACAACCACCACAGGTAACAGGACGTTAGGACAATTATGTATTTATACATAAATGAACCTAGCAACATGTCATCACAGATTATATTAACATGTAATCTATAATTAATTCATCAGGAGGCTCAGCACCCAAGGCTCTATCTCCTATTGCCTCAGTGTGTTCAGTGTCCTTGGGCACTCAGACATAGGATTGTTTGTGATTTGGTCTTAGTGACTTAGGGGTCCTCTTGACTACCCCTAACTGTTCAGATTTAGGAGCTGGTTTTAGCGCTAAAACGCTTTGTGAAATACTCTTAGACCAAAAATTTAGGAGTCCTAAAATTAGAACTGACACGCCCATTATTTTCAAGAGTTTCTCCTAAATCAACAAGTTGGGAGCTACTTTTAGCCATTAGATGTTTTGTGAATACGGCCCCAGGTCCCATATGTCATATGTATTATATGTGTGTAAATTCTAAGTATCAGTGTATTTCAGTATTTGGTTTGACCCACCAGACCTGATGTGACCTGATGTGACCTGGTTGTGACCTGGATGTGACCTGGGTGTGATTTGGGTGTTTCCCAACCTGGACACGGTTTGACCATCCAGGACACAAGAAATGACACCGAGTGTCTGTGGACAAGATCAGCTTCATATTACACTTAATTTAATATCACATTTAACTATTTCTCATATTGCACTGTTTATCATTTTAGCCAACTTGCTACCACCGGGTCAAGACAGCGACAGAGACAGAGAGTTTTGAGCAGGGCGGCAACACCGACTTTATTGGAGCAGCAGAAATAAACACACATAGGGCTCCTCAGCCTCCACCGCTCACTGGGGTTCAGACTCTCGCTATACGCGACACGCTCCTCTCGTGTTCCTGCTCCCTGTAACGTATATAGACAACAACCCACAGACACACACACACACACGTTAGCCCACTCAGTCCTGATCCGCTGCAGCCGGGGCAGGGCGAATCCGCCTGCCAGCCCGACTCCACCCCCCGACTCCGCCCCCCGCACCCAGCCAACGGCCCAACCACACGCCCCAGTCTGCCACAATCATATTTAACTGTTTATCACATTACACTGTTTATCACATTACATTGTTTATCACATTACACTGTTTATCACATTACACTGTTCATCACATTACACTGTTCATCACATTACACTGTTTATCACATTACACTGTTCATCACATTTAACTGTTTATCATATTTTACAGTGTTCTTCATATTACTAAATAAATCCAACAGGTTGAACAGGAAGGAGAGATGAAGATCTGATGTTCTAACTGGGATTTGAATCCACCTTCTGACCAGGATCAGCAACTTTGTGTGTGTGTGTGTGTGTGTGTGTGTGTGTGTGTTAATGAAAGATGGCTATGTTTAAGCTGTCTTAGTATTATCCAGCCATCAGACAACTACTACTACTACTACTACTACTACTACTACTACCACCACCACTACTACTACTACTACTACTACTACTACTACTACTATTACTACTACTAGTACTACTACTACTACATTTCTCTTATCTAAAAGTAGAGTTTCTAAAAAAAAAAAGTAAAATCAGTAAATCTATAAGGAGACAAAAACCTCCAGCAGAGTGTCCAATCAGGCTTCAGCAATCAATTATTTCAAATAAAGATGCTTCAGTTCTATTAATATAACCTGATGTTATATTCAGCGCAGTGTCACTCAGTATTATTCCACTTTAACAGGGATATTAAACTGTGGGATATGGCCACCATATTGTCCCTGCTCACACACACACTCACACACACACACAGACACACACACATACACACACAGACACACACACACACACACACAGCAGGGCAGACATGTATTGGGTATGGGGAGTGCTCATGCATAAACGAGATCATTTTCATAAATTAAAATCTTGCCCGCAGAACGAACATCTGTGCCCCTCTCTCCCTGACACACACACACACACACACACACACACACACACAAACATGTTTGGCAGAGCAGGAAAATCCTGGTTTTGTCCTTCAGCCTTGAAAGTAGCTTCCAGACACTGACCAGACCAGTGTAGTGTTATAATGTCTATATTATCTATATTATCTATATTATTGCATTACATTACAGTCATTTAGCAGACGCTTTTATCCAAAGCGACTTACAAGGGTGTAGTGTATGCAGGAGACATCAGCCTCCCCCCCCTTCTTCGGACCACAGCAACACCCAAAGACTAACACATTCCTCTCCCAGGGTCTTCCTATGAGGTCAAGACCCCTGCTGTGCTCCCAGGAACCCAAGGAACCCCCTTTGCAGCAAAAGCTGGATTTCCCCCATAAAGCCGCCAAAAGTAACACTTTGCAGGTTCGACTAGCCGCTCTGGTGCCATTAGGAGATGGGACCGATGATAAGGGCCGGGGAAATGTACCTAATCTACCTTCCAAGGGAGACACAGAATAAGAGAACAAAGAAACTCTGGAATGTGTTGCAAAAATGTGCTTTCTTTATATGTTTTATTAGATTTAAACTTCACATCCTGTGGCAGATGATGTGCCCTACTCCCCAATGTAGTATCTTGGTTATTCAAGGCACACAGAATGTGTTATCAGGACTTTTGGTTTACTCGCCAGTATTTTGTGGTAAGACAGTGATGTTTGGTGTCATTCAAACCCATTTGTTGTTAGGTGATTAAATATGTCACTTGCATCCCCAAAGGATCAAGAAAAATGATGTTTTCCAAACCTCAAAAAACTCAGGCGGAAAGACATCAAAGACATCAAAGAAACATCAAGAAACTCAACTCAACCGTCCTGCAGCCCGTCCCGCAGCCCGTCCTGTAACTAAGTTTGAACCTGGCTCAAAGCTCTTCTCTCAGCTCAAGTACCAGACCAGCTCCAGAGTGAATCTTGCCGAGACGGCCGATTGAGTTCACTCAACGTGATCCAGAAGACTACAAAATCACGTCAGAAGCCAGCCGCTACTCTACTCTGCTTCCTGAACGACGTGAGTCAACACATCGCCCGATCCCTCTATATCCACTGAGGTGAACTGTTGGTACGACGACGCCGACGAACAACGGCCCCCGGACCGCACTCCACAACGGCCCTCCTGACGTCGACTGGTCCAGACCAACACGTGCGTGTGTTTACCTGTCCACTGCGACTGCGCGACGGTTACCACGGAGACGAGGACGCCGCTGACACCCTGCAAACCAGACGGTAACCAACTTTCTTGTTGATGCACGGGTGATGCAAAGGCAGTGTTGAACTGTGAAAGTGAGGTTAGAATACTCTCTCTCTCTCTCTCTCTCTCTCTCTCTCTCTCTCTCTCTCTCCACTATTCTCTGTCCTTCTGTCCCAAGTCTCCCGGAAACTGTCAGCTGTCCTCCAAGCCATCTTTCTTGTTGCCACATTGCCGCAATTAGACGTATTACAGCTCAGGTCGTTTTGTCGGTGCAAACTTCCTTGCCATCTTTGATCCCAATATCATTTGCCACTCTTATTTGATATATGCTCTGCCACTGTTTATCTTTCTACCTTATTTGATATATCCTCTGCCACTGTTTATCTTGCTATCTTGTTTGTCAGTTTTATTGCCATTATCTGTTTTAGTTTAGTATACATGTATTCATTTTATTGGTGTTTTATTTACATAGTTAATAAAATCTTTGCATTTATAAAGAACTGGCTTTTGTGTGTCATTGATATATCCTGGACATGAAGGTAGAAAATCACTGAAATCTAGAGCTCACTTCTTCTGATTATTAGACTGATATCATCATAAAGAGACTATTCCAGTGTAAACTGGTGGTGCCCCGCAAGTGTTAATTAATAAGATATTAATTACTAAGAATAATTTCAATAATTGTCAATTTTCAGAATTGACCAAATAGTCTCATCGTTCATAACGAAGCTCAACACACTACAAGGGTTATAGTTGACACTAGTTAACACACTATGTGGGGATCGAACCCTCAACCCTGAGACTGAGCGTCTCATGCTCTACCGACTGAGCTGTCCGGCATATAAACAAGTGCGAAGACAAATAAGTGAAGACAAATAAGCAAGTGCTAAGAGGAAGGGTCAGGGTAGTGTTTCTTGAAGAGGAAGAGTCAGGGTAGTGTTTCTTGAAGAGGAAGGGTCAGGGTAGTGTTTCTTGAAGAGGAAGGGTCAGGGTAGTGTTTCTTGAAGAGGAAGAGTCAGGGTAGTGTTTCTTGAAGAGGAAGGGTCAGGGTAGTGTTTCTTGAAGAGGGTCAGGGTAGTGTTTCTTGAAGAGGAAGGGTCAGGGTAGTGTTTCTTGAAGAGGAAGGGTCAGGGTAGTGTTTCTTGAAGAGGAAGAGTCAGGGTAGTGTTTCTTGAAGAGGAAGGGTCAGGGTAGTGTTTTGTTGAAGAGGAAGGGTCAGGGTACTGTTTCTTGAAGAGGAAGGGTCAGGGTAGTGGTTCTTGAAGAGGAAGGGTCAGGGTAGTGTTTCTAGAAGAGGAAGGGTCAGGGTAGTGTTTCTTGAAGAGGAAGGGTCAGGGTAGTGTTTCTTGAAGAGGAAGGGTCAGGGTAGTGTTTCTAGAAGAGGAAGGGTCAGGGTAGTGTTTCTTGAAGAGGAAGGGTCAGGGTAGTGTCTCTAGAAGAGGTGGGTTTTCAGCCTGCGGTGAAAGATGGGCAGCGACTCTGCTGTCCTGACATCAGTGGGGAGTTCATTCCACCACTGTGGGGCCAGGACAGAGAAGAGCCGTGATCGAGTAGATCGGCCCCCAGGGGCCTCTGAGCGACGGGGCAACCAGTCGCCTCGAGGCAGCAGAGCGAAGTGGTCGGGTGGGGGAGTAAGGCTTGACCATAGCCTGGAGGTAAGAAGGAGCTGTTCCTTTCACTGCCCTATAGGCTAGCACCAGGGTCTTGAACTGGATGAGCTGCTACAGGGAGCCAGTGTAGAGAATGGAGAAGGGTAGTTGTGTGGGAGAACTTGGGGCGGTTGAACACCAGATGAGCTGCAGCTTTCTGAACAAGCTCCAGAGGTCTGATGGCAGACGCCGGGGCAGCAAGGAGGGAGTTGCAGTAGTCAAGAGATGACAAGAGCCTGGATGAGCACCTGCACTGCCTTGTCAGTGAGGAAGGGACGAATCCTCCTGATGTTATAGAGTAGGAATCTGCAGGAGCGTGTACTGATGCTTCCTGTTTTCACCGCCCGGTGTTTTGCAGTCTAGCTCCGCTAAACTTTGCTCCATCTAAAACTTTAGATTGCCAAATTCCACTAGACAACTACAAATTCGCTTTATTCTTTTACAACCCGATCTAGTCTCCCAAGTGTTACCAGCAAGGGTAAGCATGGCTTCTTGTTCACCTTGTTCCGACTCACGAGCGTTAGCAGTAACCCGATCGTTAGCCAAGATAGCGTAGCCCCATCGGCAGTGGGTGACAAGTTTGTCCTGGTCTCCGGGCGTCGGAGAGCTCGCCAGTTCCAGCCGCCAGTTGTGCGGATGTTCTTTACTGTTCTTGCTAGTCCCTGTGGCCGGCCCGTCTTCCCTGCTCCCCAGACCCACTGTCTGTCTCACACCCTAGTTATTGGCGACTCCATCACCCATAATATTAGGCTTGAGTCGCTGGCCGAGGTTTTCTGTCTACCCGGGGCCAGAGCTACCGACGTAGAGGCTAACTTAGCATTAGACATAAGGGTAAGAAAGAGGCACACGGTCCATGCAGTGACTACATAGTATCATACTACACGTCGGCACCAATGACATTAGGATGAGACAATCGGAGGTCACCAAATACAACATAGCCAGGACCTGTGACCTCGCTAGGAAGATGTGTCGATTAATCGATCGATCGATTAATTGTCTCTGGCCCCTTACCTCTTGCGATGAGAACTACAGCAGGTTAATCTCCCTCAACCACTGGCTGGCTAGGTTTTGTGAAGAAAAGGGATTAGTCTTTTTAGATAAGTGGCTCTCCTTCTGGGGCAAACCCGGCTTGCTGAATGCAGACGGCCTCCATCCTAATGAGTTAGGTGCTGCTTTATTCTCTAGAAAAATAGACAGATGTCTAAGAGAGAGCTGACACATGTCCCCAGAGTTCGCCGGGTTGCAGGCAATTAGAGAAACTGCCAGGCATATACTGTAGGTACAAGGGGTGTGGAGTCTGCCAGGTTAGAGTTTACAGTAGATCAGACTGTTGCCCTGATATTTAACCCTATCCTTAATCTTAATCCCAATACTAACAACAAATTTACATCCTTCGAAGTCCTGATTCTGCGCCCTACAGCTACGAATCTCCCATCACTCTACTTAGCAGTACTTTACCGACCACCTGGGCCCTATTCGCTCTTCTTAGAAGAGTTCTCCAATTTCATTTCGGACTTAGTGACCCGAGCTGATAATATTCTCATCATCTGTGATTTTAACATTCACCTGAATAACTCCACTGATCCTCTCAGTAAGGCCTTCCTAGATCTTATTGATACTTGCGGCCTCACCCAATTTGTTAATGAACCAACCCACCAAGGTGGCAACACCCTTGACCTGGTTCTGACCCGTGGCATTCCTGTTTCTGCTTTAGTGGTCTCCTCTTATGTACCCGCCCTATCTGATCACTATCTAATTAAATTCGAGATCAAATTGATCTGCCCACCCAAAAAGTGTGAAGATACATATATTAGCCGTCCTATTAATGCCACTACGGCCTCGTTACTTTCTGAAAAATTGCCCAGTTTTCTCGCACCACTCTCTGGTCATGTTGGCTCACTCAACAATTTCACCAACAAACTAAACTCTAGCCTTACCAACCAATGCACTCGATTCAATTGCCCTGTTAGTCACTAGAAAACACCCCGCTAGAAAATTTTCACCATGGTTTACTAACGACACTCGTGCACTTAAACAAGTCTATAGAAAACCAGAGCGTAAATGGCGATTGACGGCCTGCTACATTATAAACGTGCACTCTTGTCACCAAAACGTCACACTTCTCTAGGTTAATCAGTGCAAATAAAAACAACCCAAAGTTTCTGTTGCTAAACTAACACGGAATCCCTCCCCCTCTGATAGCTCTCTGTTTTCATGTCTTTTTTTACTCAGAAAATCACGCTGATTACAGATCAGATCACCAGTATACTCTCTACTGGTGGTGCCGTCTCACCCCTGAAAAGTCCACTTGGTGTTTCCCGGGCTGAATGTCTTTTCTCACAGTTTGATTCAGTTTCCTTAGACTTTCTCACCAAGTTAATTCTGTCGTCTAAACCCACGACCTGCATGCTAGACCCTCTACAAAATACTGGATTTTGTGTCAAAAAACAACCTTTGACCCCTTTCAATCTGGCTTTAGATCTTTACACTCCACCGAAACTGCACTCACGAGAGTGGTCAATGACCTTCTGTTAGCTATTGACTCCAACTCAACCTCAGCACTATTGCTACTTGACCTGAGTGCAGCCTTCAACACAATTGATCATACGATACTCTTGAATCATCTTGAAAATTATATTGGTATCTGGGGATCAGCAATTTCTTGGTTTAGGTCTTATTTACTTGATAGATCACATCGCGTCTTTTACAACAACATGCAATATGGACTTTGGTGTGCCACAAGGCTCTGTCCTAGGACCACTACTATTCTCTATCTATATACCACTCGGTGACATCATTCGCAAATTTGGTATTAACTTCCACTGTTACGCCGATGACACCCAAATTTACATACCCGTCAAACCAACTATAACACCCAAGGCTTACCTAAAAAACTGCAACTGGTCCAGAGTGCTGCTGCCAGGCTCAACACTTACCTCGAGAATTGTGCATAAGGATCACACTTATTGCATACCAAGTCACTCAATGATGGATAACTTGTTTTTATTGCATGACATGATGGACTTGGCGGAACGCTGTGATGTACATTTTGGACTAGCCCTTGACCAAGAGAGAAAGCATGTGATAGGGTGGACCATCAATCCCTGTTCAGTGCTTTAGCAGCGTTTGGTTGTGGGGAGCAGTTTATTGCTGGGATTAAGGTGCTGTATGCTGGACCCTCATGCCTAGTCAAGGTAGGTGGGGGCTAAGCAGTGATAAACTATGAATGTGAATGTGTTTGTGTTTATAATGATGTTTTAAACCTGAATACTAAATATAATATATAATACCTGCCATGAAAATTACACTGTAAATAAAGGTTAACTGAACTACATTAAACTGAATTCAATTGAGCTGCTGGTGTTGACGTGTAGATCAATTAGAGTCTTCAGGTAAATCAGTTTGAATTCCTTTTAATAAAAGGCCTTTATAAACATCTATTTTATAAAATATGAACATGAATCACATGAAACATTATTGGGAAGTAGAAGTAATTTATAAAAACCAAAGTCAGACGTACAAAAGAACAACATGATCAGTCCAACGCTGTAGAAGATACTGGTTGAAAAATATAGAAATCTTTATTATTATTCATTTGTAATTATTGGCCAAGTATACGCAGGGTTTACAAATTGCATAGTTTATTCCAGATTATTGCTTATTGATTATTTTTCAGTGATAATATGAATAATAATGAGACATTCAGAGAGCATCTCCTGTAGAATAAAGCGCTAGAAAGAAGATTACATCATCAGTATGACATCATCACCATCATCATGACCAAACCAAGAAGAGCCTTACACAGGCAGAGATTGGCCAATGTTGTCTATCATGGCAGCCATGTTGTCTCCACAGTCCTGCTCCACGGCTGTTGCTATAGTAACTGCTCCTTTAGATCCATATGGGTGACCAGTAGAACTTCTACACCCAGTATGGCCATCCCAGTGTCCACTGGCAGCCATGTTGGCTCCAGTCCTGCTCCATGCCCATTGCTATAGCAACTGGTGATTCTGTTGTCCATGTTACCATAGTTACGTTATGGAGGACATTGTTCCGTATTTACAGCCAACAACAACCTGGATGAACTCTGTCTATATATGGCTCTGCAGAGAGACGGATAGTTACGAAACATCTGTCTCTCTCTCTCTCTGTCTCTGTCTCTCTCTCTGTCTCTCTCTCCCTCTGTCTGTCTCTGTCTCTCTCTCTGTCTCTCTCTCTCTCTCTCTCTCTCCCCCTCTGTCTCTCTCTCTCTCTCTCTCTCTCTCTGTCTCTCTCTCTCTCTCTCTCTCTCTCTCTCTCTCTCCTCCATCATCATCCTCACTCTGTCAGTCCTTCATCCTCCTCTTCCTCAGGAGTCATGGAAGATGGCGCTGAGTTGAGCGTTCATCAGCCTCTCGTGGTGCGAGTGTCCATCAAAGCCCATCAGTCCGTCCATCTGGAGCTCGGCGCACCGCGGGTTTGATCCCCCACCGTAGACGGCGGAGGCGTGGCCCCCAGCCCCTCCTCCATAATGCATGCTGAAGGAGAAGCTTTTGTCGAAGTCGGCGGAGGTGACAGGTTCGTGTTTGAAGGACGAAAAGTTTCCGTTGACGCTGAGTGGCGGGCTGAGCGGGGGGTCGAAGGCTGGGCCGTCCGACACCAAGACGCCTTCGAAGAAGGGCTCCAGGGGCCCATATGGCTGACCTTTGACCTGGTGGAAGATGTGGGAGGGCTCCATGCTGCCGTACGGTGGGCTGGGCAGGCCGGCGCTCAGCCCGGGGCTCTGGTAGGAGAAGTGTCCAGGAAACGGAGCTCCGGACTGGGGGAGGTGAGACGGCAGCTCTGGGGTCTGCTCTGGGAGGAAGGTCCTCGGGTTCAGCTGGAGACATCCGGCCACCAAGTTGGTGGTGGGCTGGGACAGACCTGGAACCAAGAGAAAACACCTATCAATACCTACCAATACCTTTCAATACCTATCAATACCTACCAACACCTTCCAATACATATCAATACCTACCAACACCTATGAATACATATCAATACCTACCAACACCTTCCAATACCTATCAATACCTACCAACACCTATGAATACATATCAATACCTACCAACACCTTCCAATACCTATCAATACCTACCAATACCTTCCAATACCTATCAATACCTACCAACACCTTCCAATACCTATCAATACCTACCAACACCTTCCAATACCTATCAATACCTACCAACACCTATGAATACCTATCAATACCTTCCAACACCTTCCAATACCTATCAATACCTACCAACACCTATGAATACCTATCAATACCTTCCAACACCTTCCAATACCTACCAACACCTATGAATACCTATCAATACCTTCCAACACCTTCCAATACCTACCAACACCTATGAATACCTATGAATACCTTCCAACACCTTCCAATACCTATCAATACCTACCAACACCTATGAATACATATCAATACCTTCCAACACCTTCCAATACCTATCAATACCTACCAACACCTATGAATACCTATCAATACCTTCCAACACCTTCCAATACCTATCAATACCTTCCAACACCTTCCAATACCTATCAATACCTTCCAACACCTTCCAATACATATCAATACCTACCAACACCTTCCAATACCTACCAATACCTATGAATACCTATCATACCTATCAATACCTATTCGTACCTATCATTGCCATATAACTTTATTTTATTGACGTTTACCTACAAACGGTCAACATGTACCTGTGAGAGATGAAACAGTGACATCATCATCACCTTCAGGTTATTAAAGGACTATATTACATTAGTGGTGTGTCTATAACGTCCAGAGCTTTACGCAGCCCTTCATATAATACGCTGTAGCACTAGAACCTTCCATCAGGTCTGACCTTTGCAGAGGGCCTGGACGAAGGTCATGAGGTCGGGCGCCTTGCCGGAGCGCAGGGTCTCACTCAGAGCCCAGATGTAGTTCTTGGCGAGGCGAAGCGTCTCGATCTTGGACAGTTTCTGGGTTTTGGAGTAACAAGGAACGACTTTCCTCAGACTCTCCAGCGCGTCGTTCAGGCCGTGCATCCGGTTCCTCTCCCTGGCGTTGGCCTTCATACGACGCATCTTAAAGCTGCAGCAGGATGAAGACTATTAGTCGATTTATTAATAAGATAGGATGCAGCAGGGGGTGTACAGAGTAGCAAGAACAAAGTACAGCAATATACAATATACAAGCTAATATACAAATTATAAAGAATATACAGGTTATATAAAAATATACAAATTAGTGCAGGTTTTGCAGTGGCAAAAAATACAAATGAAAATAAATTAGCTTTTTTTGTGCAGTCTACTATAGTAATCCTATGATACATTTTATAAGGATACTATACTATATCACAACTATCAGGTCCAAAAGTCCAAAATACCATAGGATCAAACTAACTTCTTCATCAACCAGCCACACTGGCTACTGGAAACCACACAGACTAACCAGACACAGTGAACTGGTAACCAGACTAACCACACAGACTAACCAACCACAGTGAACTGGTTGGTGTTTTCTCTAACAGAATAAATTAATACTAGTTAGTTCACTCCAGCCAAACCTGTTTAACTAGTTTACATTAGCTGTTACTACTAGTTAAACTAACGTAACCTAAACTAACAACCTGCACCAAACTAAAGCCCTCACCGCTGCAAGCGGGCCTTTGTCATCTTCTTCTTCTTCGGCCCTCGCCTCTTGGGTTTGTTCTCTCCGTCTTCCTCCTCCTCGTCTTCCTCCTCGTCTTCCTCCTCTTCCTCCTCCTCCTCTTCCTCCTCTAGCTGGTGTAGACCTTCGTCCTCCTCCCCTCCTCGCTCCATCTCTCCTTCGGGGCCCCGGGGCTCCTGGTGCTCCTCTGACTCCAGAGAGCCCTGCTCCTCCCTCAGAGACCTGGTCATGATGCTAACAATCTGGAAATGAAAAAATAAAACCTATTAATATTATTAGAAAATAACCTGGTCACGATGGATACTGTCAGTCTACTGACGAAAATACAGAATGAAACAACAACGTCCATCGACGACCTGATCAATATGGATTATATAATATAATATAGATACTGTCCATATTAGAGAAAAAGAGAATTAAATTAATTAAGAGAGACAGGTTCAGAACTGGTTACTGGTTACAGTAGTTACTGGTTAGGGTAGTTACTGTGATGGAAGAACAGAAACAAAGACAGAAATAAAAATCACCAAGAAAAGAAAAAGAAATGAAACCGCTCCGACAGAAAGCAACGGAACTGAAAGGTTCAGCTGGAGAAACTAATAAAACTAAAGCCGCAGCTAGTTAATAGTAGTTACTATCACCTGGTTGTCAACCCGTTAATCTCACCTGGTTATCGATCCGTTAAACGGGTTTAAGTTCTCACTGAACGGTTCAGACATTCAGCCTTCCGTATTAATAACCACTAAATCCATACAAAAATAATGAATGGTCTTTTCTGTTGTAAAATAATTATACTTCTTATTATTAGTGTTGTTGTTATTGTTATTACGAAAGATCAGACGAATCGTTTGTCCAGTTACATCCAGACAAATATTAGCTTAATTATACTACTAATAATAATTATTATTATTAGAGCCATAATGATAATAGTTATGATAATGATAACAATAATAACCAGTAATCTGATAATTAAGCCACCGACAAGTCAAATCAAATCATTTGGCTTTTCTTTAATTCAAATCCCGGGTGGACCGGTTGGTCTCGGGTTAGTTTAACCCGGATCTGTCTAACAGAGAGACTGGAGGAGGTGAGACAGGTGGGCAGACAGACGGGATACCGACAAATCAAAACCAGAATGCAAAATGATTTAAATCCCCGAGAGTCGGTGACTGAAAAACGTTTTTTATCAGAAAAACTCCAGTAACCCAAAAACCTAACCCAAAAAACTAATCTATTAACTAAACCTATTAACTAACCCAAAAAAAACGAAACTATTAACTAACTCAAAAAACTAACCCTATAAACTAACCCAAAAAACGAACCCTTTTAATTCACCCCATTCCAGTAAATCCCGTCGGATATACGCATAATAATAATACAAAATAAATAATAACTGTAATAATTATAATAATTTAAAAATATAATAACAGTAATAAGAATAAGAATACGACTAACAGTACTGATAATAATTATTATTATTATTATAATAATAACAGTAATGATAATATAATTATTAGGCTATAATAATAATAGTAATGATAATACTAATTTGAACGGATATAATTCGTTACTCTCCTCCGGGTCCAGACTGAACATCCACATTATTAATACACACGAGACTTTAATTTAGTTTTTTTTTTGTAAACTACATCGAAATATAAACTAGAGATTGTACAGAAGATAGGAGAGAACGGGTCAGCAGTTAACTGACCTGGTTAACGCTTCTAACCTGCTGGTTAGTTAGACAATAATCAATTAGACAATTAAATGATAATATCAGTTTTTGATGAAGACCTACCTGGTTTAATAAGCTGCTGTCAGACCAGACGCATGCCGCGCTCAGTGTGCGTGCGTGTGTGTGCGCGCGGGAGTGTGTCCTGTTCTGAAGTGTATGTGTGTGTGATGCAGCTTATATAGTCTTACAGAAAGAGAGAGAGAGAGAGAGAGAGGGGGGGGGGGGGGGGGGGGGGGGGTAGAGAGAGAGACAGACAGACAGAGAGAGAGCGAGAGAGGTAGAGAGAGAGAGAGAGAGCGCGAGAGAGAGGTAGAGCGAGAGAGACAGGCACAGAGAGAGCGAGATAGAGAGGTAGAGAGAGCGAGAGAGAGAGAGAGGTAGAGAGAGCGAGAGAGAGAGAGGTAGAGAGAGCGAGAGAGAGAGAGAGAGAGAGAGAGAGAGAGAGAGGTAGAGAGAGACATTGGGGGTTAATTAGCATACCGAGGCCCATCCCTGCACGCGCCATATGGTGTCTACGTCATTAAAGCGGCCCCGGGGATCACGTGACAAATCTTCCATTTGTATCAGCCAAAGACTCTCTCTCTACTTAAGCTCCGATGTCTCTCTACCTCTCTCTCTCCTCTTTGTGAGGAAAGTTGACCATCTGTCACTCCCCACACACACTCTCACACACACACACTCACACGCACATACACAAGCACACTCACACGCACGGTGCCGGGGTTCCTCCTCTTTATTTATTGCTTATAGCATTATATGTATAGCATTATATTATTATTATTATCATTATTATCATTATCATTATTATTATCATTATCGTTATTATCATTATCATCATTATTATTATCGTTATTATCATTATTATTGTTATTATTATTATTATCATCATTATCATTATTATCAGTATCATAATTATCATTATCATTATTAGCATTATCATTATTATCAGTATAATTATCATAATTACATTATCATTATTATTGTTGTTATTATCATTATCATTATCATAATTATCATTATTATCAATATCATTATTATCATTATCATCATTATCACTATCATTATTATTATCATTATCATTATTATTACCATTATCATGTTTATCATCATCATTCTTCTTCTTCTTCTTCTTCTTATTATCATCATCATCATCGTTGTTACTATCATATATTATGTGAATCTTGTTGATCACATCAATGCTATTGATGAAGGTCAGGTCAAAAACACTAACTTTAGTTTACCTACTGATAGTTCTACTACTAGTTCTACTACTGGTTATATTACTAGTTCTACTACTGGTTATAGTACTAGTTATACTACTAGCTATACCTCTGGTTATCCTGCCAGTCTACTTGTCCCTCTACCTTTCTGTCTCTCTCTGTCTCTCTCTGCCTGTCTCTCTGCCTGTCTCACTGTCTGCCTGTCTCTCTACCTGTCTCTCTGTCTCTCTGCCTGTCTCTCTGTCTCTCTACCTGTCTCTCTGCCTGTCTCTCTGTCTCTCTACCTGTCTCTCTACCTGTCTCTGGTGGTGTTTTCCAGTATCAGGTCAGCTGGTCGACACAAGCAGCAACTAAACCCTGTCTGTCTGTCTGTCTGTCTGTCTGTCTGTCTGTCTGTCTGTCCATTAGATCAGACAAGTAATGACTGGTTGACTAGTTGCTGGTGGTGGTTCCTAGTAATGGGACTGCTTTGATTGGACAGCCTCCTCCAGTAGAACAGCTCTGACCAATAGGAAGCAGCGGTTTGAGTCTTCAAGGACTTTGGACTAGAGTGAGGCATGGTTACTATGGTGACCAGTGGTTGCTAGATGGTTACTAGGCAACTTTAGAGTACCCGTCTGTCTGTCTGTCCTTCCATCCTTCCCTCTCTCAGTCTGGATACCCTGTCAAAGTACAACCTCCACCTGTTTCTGTCTACCTGTCTGTCTCTACCTGTCTCTGTCTCTCTCTACCTGTCTGTCTCTCACACTCTACTTGTCTGTCTTTCTCTCTCTCGGGTCAGTTTAGTTGAAATAACCTTTCTAAGCTTACAGGACAGTGAATCAGTTCTGCTCATAACTAGTAACCAGTTAGACAGTGGCAGATGACTAGTAATAACTAGTAATAACTAACCAAAACTCCAATCTGCTGTTCCCAGTACCAGTAGTTTACTGCTAACTGGCTGGTTTGTCTCCAGTCTCCTTCTTCTTCTTGTGTCATTATTAATATTATGACCTGTGTGATGTGGGGTTCTTGTGTTGTGAACAAACAGCAGAATTATTCTCTGTTGAATAAGGATTGTGTGTGTGTGTGTGTGTGTGTGTGTGTGTGTATGTGTGTGTGTGTTTCATTGGTTGCTTGGTTGTGTATATGAATATGGTGATCTGACCTTCACACACACACACACACACACACACACACACACACACACATACACACACAGGTGTCAGGTGTCCTACTGACCAAATCAGACTGATACAGGCTGCCCATTCTGTCCACACAGACCAGTAACAGTTTTAGTTAGTTCTAGTTTTAGTTATAATTAGTAATTGTAGTTCTAATTTTAGTTCTAGTTAGTTCTAGTTTTACTTATAGTTATGGTTATAGTTTTAGTTTTAGTTTTAGTTATAGTTATAGTAAGTTTTAGTTTTAGTTTTAGTTATGTTATAGTTTTAGGTATAGTTATAGAAAGTTATAGTTTTAGTTTTAGTTTTAGTAAGTTATAGTTTTAGTTTTAGATTTAGTTATAGTTATAGCAAGTATAGCAAAGTATAGCAAGTTTTTGCAAAAGGTTTTGCAAAATGCTCTAACACTCACAAAACATTAAAAACAACAAAGCAAATATTTCCATCAAACAACACAACTTGTGGTCAAATTAACATATTATTTCAATCAATCATTACACAATGGAAAACAAAATACAAAATACAGTTATCAATATGAACCAGTTCAACCTTACTTTGTGCTATATGCCTGTGCCATTTGTTGACACTTAGTTATACATAGTTATAGTATGTGCCAAAAAAGGCAAGCAAGCATATTACAGCATGAATTGTATTATTTTCTCCAAAGATGATTTTACTACAGATAACAAACCCCACTGCACTCTGCACCTGCACACCTGTAAATGCAAAAAGCATGTCAAAATTGATAGTCACATGAATGGGATTGATGAAACAACTGCATTACTGTAGACACAGTTTGTTCTGCCAACAGGGCAATACAGTAAAGCTGAAATACACAGTGGTATACAGTAACATTGTGACTTACCTATTCTCATTCCGAAAAAGTCTGACAATAGATGCCACAGTGGTCCGACTCAGAATGGGCTGGACCCTTTGTCCAGCCTCTCTCTCTCAAGGACAAGCCATGATTGATGACATAATAATTCTTGCCCGAATTTCATTTGAAACTTGATCTCTATTTTCTCCTCTTGCTGCGGCTCCTCCATCACGCATGCAAACTCCTCTTCCTCGGGCCCCTCTGCCATGGCCTCTTACTCTCCTTTGGCCTCTTTGATCTATGCTTGCAAATAGCACAGAAACAGGTCTATCCTACTAAATAATAGAACATAAAATGAAATAATTGAATGCCTCATTACTCAGGACAGGGGAAAATAATCATCCTCATATTATCAGGGAATGTATTAGAAAGGTTGAAGAAGCTTCCTAAAACCTCTGGAACACAGAGAACTTGTACAACATAGCGGTTGTGGAGGTGGGCCTGCAGTAGGGACTAGGTTGTCCCTGGATGGATTTCAAGCATTCATTTGGATTCCCCATGTTTGAATCTGCACCTGGGAAAAGTTTGGTACACACTGGATGTTGGAAACAATATTGACAGAATTTTATCAGAATCCTACCCAGTGAACATGGCAAATTTGGATGCCATCAATTAGCATTTTATTCAAAGATCTAATGATATTCCTATGAAATAAAGTTACTGGGATGGTTATCTAACCCGTTTCTACCTGTTCCTACCTGTATTATAAGGATCTGAGACATATGGTGTCATCCTGTTACAAATGGTACAATCTGACTCAGAGATTAAAGGTCTCTAAACCTGTTGTGAGGACATCTAAGAAGTGGACCAGTGAAGCTGTGGAGGATCTTCAGGCGTACTTGGACTGTACTGACTGGGATGTTTTCAGGACTGCTACCAACAGTTTGGATGAGTTCACAGAGGCTGTAACTTCATACATCAGCTTCTGTGAGGACTGCTGTGTCCCATCACGCACCAGGGTGAGTTATAACAATGACAAACCCTGGTTCACAGCTAAACTCAGCTAAGGTTGGAAAAGGAGCAGGCGTTCAGGAGTGGAGACAGGGCCAAGTTTGTTGAGGCAAAGTACACGTTTAGCAAAGCCATGAGAGAGGCCAAACGACTGTACTCTGAGAAACTCCAACAGCAGTTGGCAAACGACTCGGCCTCTGTCTGGCAGGGGCTCAGGCAGATCACCAACTTCAAAGCCAAAGCCCCCCACTCTATTAACGACCTGCGCCTGGCCAATGACCTGAATCAGCACTACTGTCGCTTTGAATCAGAATCAGAAACAGGTTTATTGCCAAATATGTTTTCACATACAAGGAATTTGTCTTGGTGAAAGGCAATGGGACAGTCCTGACACCATCCCCCGTGACTCTTCCCACCAGCTCCATCCCACCAGCTTCACCTCTCCCACCACAGCAGGGGTCTGGGCCCCTCCACAACTACCCACCTCAGAGGCCCCCTACCCCCCCACCACAGTGACGACTCTCAGCATCCTGGAGAGGGACGTCAACAGACTGTTCAGGAGACCCCCTCAAAGCAGCCGGGCCAGACTGTCTCTCCCTCCACCCCGAAGCACTGTGCTGATCAGCTTCTTCAACACCTCATTGGAGACATGCCACGTACCAGCCTGCTTCAAGACCTCCACCATCATCCCGATCCCCAAAAAGCCAAAGACCACAGGACTTAATGACTACAGACCCGTCGCCCTGACCTCTGTGGTCATGAAGTCATTTGAGCGCCTTGTGCTGTCCCACCTGAAAGACATCACTGAGCCCCTCCTGGACCCCCTGCAGTTCGCCTACAGAGCCAACAGGTCTGTTGAGGATGCAGTCAACATGGCCCTCCACTTCATCCTCTAACACCTGGACTCCTCGGGAACCTATGCAAGGATCCTGTTTGTGGATTTTAGCTCCGCCTTCAACACCATCATCCCGGCTCTGCTGCAGGACAAGCTCTCCCAGCTGTGCGTGCCTGACTCCACCTGCAGGTGGATCACAGACGTCCTGTCTGACAGGAAGCAGCACGTGAAGCTGGGGAAGCACATCTCCTACTCCTGGTCCATCAGCATGGGTTCCCCTCAAGGCTGCGTTCTTTCCCCTCTACTCGTCTCCCTGTACACCAACAGCTGCACCTCCAGTCATCAGTCCGTCAAGCTCCTGAAGTTCCGACGACACCACCCTCACTGGTGGGGATGAGTGCGCCTACATGTGGGAGATTGACCTGGTGACCTGGTGTGGTCAGAACAACTTGGAGCTCAATGCTCTAAAGACAGTGGAGATAGTTGTGGATTACAGGAAGAACCCAGCCCCACCCGCCCCCATCACCCTGTGTGACTCCCCAGTCGACACTGAGTCCTTCTGCTTCCTGGGTACCATCATCACCCTCAAGTGGGAGCTGAACATCAGCTCCATCACCAAAAAGCACAGCAGAGGATGTACTTCCTGCGGCAGTTCAACCTGCTGAAGTCAATGATGGTGCACTTCTACACCGCCATGATTGAGTCCATCCTCACCTCCTCCATCACCATCTGGTACGCTGCTGACACTGCCAAGGATAAGGGCAGACTGCAGTAT
The DNA here is from genome assembly GCA_034670405.1 of Hoplostethus atlanticus. Lineage (NCBI taxonomy): Eukaryota > Metazoa > Chordata > Actinopteri > Trachichthyiformes > Trachichthyidae > Hoplostethus > Hoplostethus atlanticus. The sequence continues at coordinate 106,367 of JAXDDX010000310.1, read as the reverse complement.
GTCATTCGCTCTGCTGAGAAGGTGATTGGCTGCAATCTGCCATCTCTACAGGACCTGTTCACCTCCCGGACCCTGAGGCCTGCAGGTAGGATGTAGCCGACCCCTCCCACCCTGGACACAAACTCTTTGAGTCACTCCCCTCTGGCAGGAGGCTGCGGTCCAAAACCTCACGCCACAAGAACAGTTTCTTCCCATCTGCAACTGGCCTAATCAACAAGGCCCGGGTCCCCCACTAACATGGACTCTCTGTTATCAAAAACTCAATCAGAATATGGTTCCAATTTAGGAAACATTTCCATTTCAACCAGGCAAGTAATTTCCTTCCGCTAGTCAATAACCATTTTCACCCATCACAAGCTGACGCAACTTTCCAGACATGACATAGAGAAGATCTGGTATTCTTTGGTGATCTTTTTATTGATGGTGCATTTATCTCATTTGAAACATTACAGAAAGACCATAATACCCCGAGAAGCCATTTTTTCAGATATTTACAGGCCCGCAGTTTTGCCAAAAAAAAAATTCCCATTCCCTTTCCAGCCTTCTGAAAAAGCAATGGATGCTCTTTTGGAATTGAATGCGAAAGGGAGGGTCTCTAAAGTCTATACGACAATACACAACATCAACCCACCTTCGTGGGACAACACCAGATTAGCATGGGAACAGGACTTAGATGTTGTGCTTTCTGATGAGACCTGGCAACACAGCCTTCAACGCATTCACACCACCTCCCTGTGCAAAAGACATGGGGCCAGATGTATAAAACTCTGTGTAGATTTAGGTGTAGAAATCTGTGTACCACAAAACAGGAAACATGCATACGCTCAGATGTATAAAACCTCACGTACGTCTGTTCCCACGTGTTTTTTCTTCATACATCTCAATCATCCTGAAATTGTGCGCACCTTCTGACCATGCCCACAATTTACTATATATGGCTTCCAACACACCCCCAATTGCCTGGTTTGCATATAAAGGGCCAGCATTTAGTTTAGTTTTGAGGACAAACGGCGGAAGCATTTAAGAAGAAATAGAAGAAGAAGAAGCCCAATTTTACGACTGTGAACTTGAAATAATGGTTGATCAAAATGACAGAAGAAAACGCGTATTATTTAGAAGCCTAAGCTCTGGCATTACCAACCAAATGAAACAAGTTGAATGGCAGAAAGTAACCGAAAACATCTCCCTTTTAAAAGCCCAATGCAATGCTCTACCACAGAGCTCACGGCTGGTCATCACATTACAGCGCGTCTGTTGTGGCTCTGGGGGTTTGTAAATGGCATAACCATGGCTTCAATGCATACCCATTGTCACCTGAGGGTATAAAATAATATATACATATATTACATTTGGGAAACCGGACATCGCTGCAAATTGCATTTTGTTGGCCTGTTCAGCTGCTGTGTGGGAACCTGATGTATCTATTACTCAAAGAAATTATGCCACCCCACGCCATGGGCATGACCCGGCTCAGGGCAGCTCAGGATATCCCTGATCTGTCCGCAAGCTCCCGCTGAAACGTCCCCGTCGCTAAAAACCCGATTGTTGTCAATACCTGTAGATGGACGGGGATGGCAGGGTTCTCCGAGAGTGCCGTTCCAACACAGGGCCCAGTTCAACACACAATTCCAAGAGAACAGCTCTTGGAAATCCAAAACGGCGCATTAGCCAGTCAACATCATGGACCAGAAAACCAGTACGGTCTCTGAAGACTAGTTCTCGCCTAAATTGCGCAATAGCAATATCTTCCAGCAACGCCATTTGGCACAGCCATTACGCACGGCTACAGCCTTTATATAGTGTAGGTTATTCTTACTCCCCAATAATACAGAATAATAATCTTTATTTATATAAAGATCATGTATTTATTTGTTTATTTATATAAAGATCATTATCATTATAATTATTATAATGCATAGTGACAAACATATTTACTCAAGAAAGAACGAAATGAAGGCTTGTCAAAAAAAAGGTTGTTAACCACTCACGCATCACTACGTAATCATAGTGAAGTTTTTTTTTTAAAACTATAGATTACATCCTAACACAACGTAGTGAAAGAAAAAAGCTCTAAATAAAATGTCACCCAAATTCACACTTTTATTATCCTTTTTTGGATAAAAACTCAAAAAATGCGTATGAAGGATACGTACCGGTACGCACATTCTCGCCGCCCGTGGATTTTTATACATTTGAAACCTGCGTGGAAAGTGACGTAAGTACACTTTTCGTGCGTACGCATGGTTTATACATATGGCCCATGGTCTTATTCAATTCAAGGTGTTACACCGGTTACACTACTCAATGAGAGATTGGCCAAAATATACCCTGGAACCAGTCCTGAGTGTCTCAGATGCCACCATAGCCCAGCTACAACAGGCCACATGTTTTGGTCGTGCCCGTCCTTAAATCGCTTCTGGGTGCAGGTTTTTGAAGCATTCTCCCACATATGCGGGAAGACAATAGAGCCCAACCCCATTATCGCTGTTTTTGTTGTGCCTCCTTTGGAGGAAGGACTCTGCCATAGCATTTGCTTTGCTTTTAGCTCGGAGACTCATTCTCTTGCAATGGCGATTAACGAATCCCCCCTCGTTTAAACCTTGGGTTAAGGAAGTGCTCTCTGTGATGCCCTTAGAAAAGCTTAGACATAATAGGAACAGATCTCGAGATAAGTTTGTTAGGACTTAGTCCCCCTTCATAGAGTTTGTTGAGAGCCTATCCTTTATGTGATAATATTGTACTTTGAATATCCATGTACAGCTATGTAGCAGTCAGTTGGAATTAATGTCACATAACAATGTCCATCTGTATACCTGAATATGTACTTTAATTTTATTCTACCTATTTGTATTTTCTTTAATTTCATTTAAGTTGATCTATATTTCTATTTTATTTGCTTATCTGTTTTATTTATATATATTATTATTTCTTTTTTTCTCTCTTTGGCCCTGGGCGGGGTGGGGGGTGGGGGTTCTTTTGTATTTGTACTTCTGTACTACTGTTCAACGAAAAATATAAATAAAGTGCTTAAAAAAAAGACTGACCGTGATTCCAGACCATGCTGAATTTTTCAAAGTTTGAACGGTGTTAATAGCTTAAATTGTGTGAAAGTAGTTGAACGCTGAAGTTTTGGGCAGAAGAAGAAGAATATTATTATATTATATAATAATAAATAAGTAAGTACGAGAACATAAGTGTGCTTTGCTGAGGAGAGACAGACTATTGACTTTGCTGCAGATTTTCTATATTGTATTGATTATTGATAGATGAATATTGCCTGAATACCGCTGAACAAAACCTCCTCTAATCTCTGAAATATGCTGATTTGTTGTTTCTGATTCATTTTGTTTTGTTAAAGTAAATGTTCTGCCTTTTACTTGTGTATATTTCATATTAATTATTTTCCAGGAACTATACTTAATATGCTAATGAAGAATTTCTGATTCTCACATGTAGTATCATTGTTTCTGGTTATAATACACTTTTTCTTCCAGTAGGTAGGATAGTGATCCCTGTGAGGACATTAGGTGTTGTATATTATTATCATTATTATTAGTTGTAATAGCAGTAGTAACCGTAGTGTTATTGTGTCGGTGGTAATGCAGTATTTTTGCCACTAAGTGGCGGAATGTCTCTTTGTTTTAGAATGCTTCCTGTCTCGCGCTGCTACAGCTTGAGGACACGCCCCCCGCCTGGCGCCGCTGCTGTTCCGGAAGCGGAAGGAATGTTGGTGTTTTTTAGAGAAGTTTGGAGAAGTTTGACAGTTTGCATCCAGAGAGAGAACAGCAGTATGACGGTAGGAAACACTACTACTACCGCTGCTATTGCTAGGTACTAGTTACTAGTACTAATACGAATGACCGTAGGAAACATTAACTCATAGAACATAGAGAGGGAACTTGGTTATGATGCTGTAAAACGTTACTGTTCTCTGGTTTCCATGCTGGCTGCTCGACTACATTGCTGCTTCCCATACAGCGTCACAGTATTACTAGTGGTAACTATTTTTATTACCATTAATAGTAGTAGTGATAATGCAGAATATTAGTACTAGTATTGGTATTGAGTATTGGTGCTAATGCAAAAGAGCAGATGACGTTGGTATTTTTCCTGCTGATGGGAAACATGCTGGCTTGTCTTGACAGCTCTGGACTTTTGGGAAAGTTTCCCAGGAAACTTTCAGTTGATGCAGCATAAATACAGAAGATCTGAGAGTTCTTCCTGATGCTATCTCTGTTACCCTGCCGCCGGCTGAGCTCTGAGGCTCGCAGATAGCTGCCAAGAGACACTGTCTCCACTATGGTTTCCAGTGTCTCCACTGTGTCTCCACTGTGGTTTCCAGTGTCTCCACTATGGTTTCCAGTGTCTCCACTGTGTCTCCACTGTGGTTTCCAGTGTCTCCACTGTGGTTTCCAGTGTCTCCACTATGGTTTCCAGTGTCTCCACTATGGTCAGTGGTTTCCAGTGTCTCCACTGTGGTTTCCAGTGTCTCCACTATGGTTTCCAGTGTCTCCACTGTGCTGACAGTATCTGGTCAGGGGACCACAGACACATAGAGACAACAGGGGCCAAATGTATAAACCATGCGTACGCACGAAAAGTGTACTTACGCCACTTTCCACGCAGGTTTCCGAATGTATAAAAATCCACGGTGGTGAGAATGTGGTACCGGTACGCATCCTTCACACCATGGTACCATACAGTCTTTTGGGTCAGATCAGTGTGATGTTGCGAGTTGGCAAAAAAGGATAATAAAAGTGTGAATTTAGGTGACATTTTATTTAGAGCTTTTGTCTTTCACTACATTGTGTTAGGATGTAATCTATAGTTTAACAAAAACTTCACTATGATTACATAGTGATGCGTGAGTGGTTATATATAATATATATAAAGGCTGTAGCTGTGCGTAATGGCTGTGCCAAATGATACAATGGCTGCTTTGGCGTTGCTGGAAGATATTGCTATTGCGCAATTTAGGCGACAACGAGCCTTCATAGACCGTACTGGTTTTCTGGTCCATGATGTTGACTGGCTAATGCGCCGCTTTGGATTTCCAAGAGCTGTTCTCTTCGAATTGTGTGTTGAACTGGACCCTGTGTTGGAACGGCACTCTCGGAGGAACCCTGCCATCCCCGTCAAAGCATCATGGGCTTTATTGGCTTGTCCACAGGTGTCATCAATTTGTGGGCGGCGGCCCGATCACTAATTGAAGAGACAGAAGAGACAGCAGGGAAAACAGAAACACCACTGAGGAAAGGGTCTGGGTGAGTGTGTGTGTTTGCTGAGCTAACACAGGTGGATCCACTCAGCTCCATGTGACCCCATCCGCATTCCTGACAGGCAGCTGAGAGGTGTGTGTGTGTGTGAGACTCTGATTGCTTATCTCGATAGATATTAGCATCCGTAGACGGGGCAGCTCTGAGGCAGCGGCTGACGTGTGTCCAGTCCACACCAGTACGTCACCAGTACGTCACCAGTGTGCCTCCAGTCTTTTACCAGGTTGACTGGCTGGTTTCGGAACAGAGCTCCATCGAATGAGGTCAGAATGACCAGAGAGGGAATAATAATAATGATGATGATAATCATGATAATACTCATAATAATGGTGATGATAATAATGATGATGATGATAATAATGATACATAGCTCTCAGCATGACTATCACTCAGAACAAAACACTGTGTTGAGTTCAGTGTTGGGAACTTGGTCTCAGGACAGGAAATGAGGGGGGGGAGAGGGAGAGGGAGAGAGAGCGAGAGAGAGATCATGGGAAGGCAGAATTGTTATCTCAGTCACACACACTATCCTGACTGATATTGTGTTTGTAGAATTATCCATGGTGCCAAATAGAGTCAATACAATATTTAGTTTTTATTGTGGTGTTCGTAGGGCTGTCGCGGTTTTGAAATTTTCCCACCGCGGGTGTGTATCTGGCTCATCACCGTGGTATGCGGTGGTAGCGCACTTTTAAAAAAAAAATGTTTTTAATACATGCGAGTTTACCCGTGATCGGTTCAGTGTAGTTCAGTGTAAGACACTAGCGGGTCCTAAGAACAGGAAAAAAATGTCTAACGTCGTAGGAGTCCCAAACAATTTCAAACATGTTTGATAATCTATCCATTTGTCCCTCAACATTGTGAAATCTGATAAAAGTAGGGATGTGAACGTGTACACGAAGTTTGAATCATAAACGTTTAGACGCCCTGGAAGCCTGGCGGACTGGGGCAGCCTCGGTGCTCCGCGGCTGACCTGCCGGGAGGGGGGAGGTGGCGCACCGGGGAAGACGGCGCTCTACACGGCCGTCAGCGCCGGGCCGGTTTATATCGCTGGTGTGCAAATAAAACGGCCTGCTGGCCAGTTAACTCTCCTCCTGTCTATGTCTCTGTCTGTCACAGACCCCGGTACTGTGGCGAGTCCACAGTATTATTATTATTATTGATAATTTATTATTTTTTTACACAAAAAAAAAACATTCATAAACTGTAGCCTAACTTACAATCGTTGTCATAAATGGGGAAATAAACTACTTACCTACTAAATACCAAGCGTCTTTCAAATCAATCACGTTAGTTAATTATGTTAACCAGCCAATGCGCACGCTCGTAAATTCACTCCGGCTCACTAAACACGGCGAATGTCAAAAAGCTCTTGGTGGCAGTTTTTCTACAAAATTGAGGGAGATTACCAAACAGAGCAAAGTGTGTATTATGTGAAAAAACACTCATTATACTATACTAGCCCTAAAATGAGTTTAGTCATACTGTAGCGTCCCGTCAAAGACGGATGCTTTGAGTAGACAAACAAAACAGTTAGTTTGCAATCCAGTGCATTTATTAAGCTGATTATTAGTTACCGTTGGCCGTAACCACGCCGTACAACAGCTCACCTCGATAACTTAACTCTCCAAACTCTTCAACCCAGCGCCAGAGCGTAGCACCACAACACAGGTGTCTCAACCTAACTCTTGACCCGCCTCCCCGCCTCTCAACCAATCACAGGAAGACTAAGCACACTAAGACTGGTGATGGGCAACCAACAGTTGGGAGGTACGAACCCGCTAATAACATCTCCCATAACTGGCCATAACTAACAGTAAGCATCACATATTTCAACCGGGTTGTTACAATACTTTACACCAAATACACATGAATATGATTAATTTAATAATGAAATGGAAAACAAATAATAAAAAACTTCCAAAATACAGGAGTTTTTATTTTTTTTAACAACCGCGGTTGTTGCGGTGGTTTGTTTTCCATCCGCGGGTGCCTTGACACAACCGCGGTGATGCGGTTACCGCGACAGCCCTTGGTGTTGGTGTTTATCATAAGGTGTGGATGGTGTAGATATGGTATTAATATAGTCAGCAGTGCTCGTCCTGCGTCTGTCTACACTGGTTCCACTTCAGAGGCGTTTCTGCAGTGCAACACTTACATGAACAGAACTTAAAATGATGTTTCTCCTTTTCCTGTAGATGTTTTAGTTTGAATATGTTCTAAACATATGGAATACTGAATTAAACGTCAAAAGGAAATCTTTGGTGGTTGAAAGCCTATGGTGTTGCTGTTGGACTACAATAGACTGTCGTTTATATTCTACCCATTGTTTGCCTGCGACACAAATGCCTTAAAATCTATCCATTTTGTGCACTTGATGGAGTAACGCGAGCTGCACACAGAAGGAAAGCACTCATTATCTGGTTGAAACCCAGTGGGTTTTAAATAGCAAGTTTACGTGAGTAGCCTGGCACGGACAGCAGCGCTGGTTAAAATGAAAGCGTTTCAGCTGCGTCCTGTGTAGACCAGGGTCCAATTTATAGATCGGATTATTAGACCTTTACTCCAGATGGCAGGGAGGTAACCTGCTCTAGACCAGTGGACCACTAGACCACTAGACCAGTAGACCAGTGGATCGGGTTATTAGACCTTCACTCCAGATGGCAGGGAGGTAACCTGCTCTAGACCAGTGGACCACTAGACCACTAGACCAGTGGATCGGGTTATTAGACCTTTACTCCAGATGGCAGGGAGGTAACCTGCTCTAGACCAGTGGATCAGTAGACCAGTGGATCGGGTTATTAGACCTTTACTCCAGATGGCAGGGAGGTAACCTGCTCTAGACCACTAGATCAGTGGATCGGGTTATTAGACCTTTACTCCAGATGGCAGGGAGGTAACCTGCTCTAGACCAGTGGATCAGTAGACCAGTAGACCAGTGGATCGGGTTATTAGACCTTTACTCCAGATGGCAGGGAGGTAACCTGCTCTAGACCAGTGGATCAGTAGACCAGTAGACCAGTGGATCGGGTTATTAGACCTTTACTCCAGATGGCAGGGAGGTAACCTGCTCTAGACCAGTGGATCGGGTTATTAGACCTTTACTCCAGATGGCAGGGAGGTAACCTGCTCTAGACCAGTGGATCGGGTTATTAGACCTTTACTCCAGATGGCAGGGAGGTAACCTGCTCTAGACCAGTGGATCGGGTTATTAGACCTTTACTCCAGATGGCAGGGAGGTAACCTGCTCTAGACCAGTGGATCGGGTTATTAGACCTTTACTCCAGATGGCAGGGACGTAACCTGCTCTAGACCAGTGGATCAGTAGACCACTAGACCAGTGGTCCTTTTCCAGGTTGAAGTGATTCTATTTAGCTCCTGCTCAGTGATGGAAGAGTCTACTGCGTTTGGACTGTAGTTGTATTCTTTCAGAGTTTCACAGTAAGCAAGTCCAAATCTCTCTCTCTCTGTCTCCCCCAGTCTTTTCCAGTTATTCAATCTCCTCTGTCTGGACGTCAAGCTTCAACTCCAGGAACAGGTACAAACATGTACTAGTAGTCGAAAACAACTTCCAAAGGTGATAGCCAAAGCTATGTGGGGCTCGAACCCACGACCCTGAGACTAAGCGTCTCATGCTCTACTCACTGAGCTAACAAAGAAAGTATCAAGTGGTAGGTAGTAGTAGTAGTAGTAGTAGTGGTGGTGGTAAAAGTAAGAGTATAAAAAGGTTGCTTGCTACTAGAAATGTGATAACTATAACAGTTGTAATAATAGTAGTGTTAGTATTAAAAGGTGAGCATCTCGTTGTGTTCTCTCGCCGGAGACTAATCTGACTAGCGTTCACTCAGCTGGTAAACACACTACAGTAGACCAGTGGACCAGTAGACCAGTGGACCAGTCTAAAGTTCTCCAGTTTGCTCCAACACTGCTTTGGTATGAACATGATGTTAGAATAGTTTTTTGGAAACGAGACGCACTAAAGTTGAAGCAGAGATTGAAGCCGCTATTTAAACATGGTGGTTGGCAGACTTGCCGTTTTTTTTGCGTAGCTTTTATTGACCAATTAGCGTTGTTCAGTATTGCAGCGCCGCCTGGATGGTCCCTGGTCCCCCGAAAAGTACTACCTCACTAGCAGGAACTATCCCAGAGGAACTCTTTCGGGGCTAGTTCCCCTAGTCGGAAAGGTCAAAGTTCCTGGAACCACATACCAATAGTCGCTACTAAGTTCATGGATAGTTCCTGCGGTCGGAAAATGACAAACACAACGACAAACCAATTATTTTCTTATTGGGTTTGTTTTTTGTTTTTTAACATACCATTGGTAATCCTGACTGCCACATTGACTCTTCCTTATTGTGACTGTACGTGGTACGTGACTGTACTGTGGTCAGACAGAGGCGGTAATGGTTTTACTGTGAAGGCTCTGAAAGAGAAAGGGTCTAAATCTGACCATGTAATCAACTGGACTGATCCCAAGAGGTGATGTACAGACCCAGGCTTTGACAGAGCTGCTGTCTCTGCTGCTCTCTCTCTCTCTCTCTCTCTGTGTGTCTCTGTGTCTCTCTCTGTATCTGCTTTTCTATCTCTATCTATTTTTCTAATAGTTTTCATTTGGTTTATTTTTTTATTTTAGGTTCACCATTCTCCCGTTAAAATGATCCCTCTAGGCTGTAAATCCCCCTTGTTGAAGCATGTTGTATCATTCAGAAGACAATGAAAATAGTGAACTGAACTGGCATTCAAATTCAAAGTCAATGGGCCTCATTCACGAAACGTGTGTATGATCAGATTTGATCGTATAACGTTAGTACGAATGTTTTTACGAACATAGTCTGATTCATCATTTTGTTCTATCTGAATTTGTTTGGTACGATCAAATCCTACGAGTGCTTGGAAACGTGGAAATGTGTTTGGGTATTTGGAAACATGCGGGAAGGCTCTTAGATCGTGTTTTCGTACGCACACAAATACGACAAATTTACGAATAATTTACAAAAACATTCGTGAATGAGACCCATTGATTTACAGTGTCAGATCCTGCCCTGAGAGAAAGGAGTCAGGGCCCACTGATCAAATACCATCACCACCTAAGGCAGTAAGGACACTGGTGAGGAAAACCCCAGAGGTCAGTCAGTCCTCCATTAAGGCAAAGAAATAGAGCCCGACCGATGACAGATTTTTGGGTCCGATGCCGATCCCGATTTAGGAGAATCCTAGCCCACCGATTACCGATGTTTTGTCAAAAAGTGCAAAATTTTCAACTCAATTTGAAAAACTTATATTTTATTAAATTTTCTGTATTTGAGAACATTGAACTTATAAGCAAACAAATAAATAAAAATAAACAAAGAACTTTTTGACAGATAAAAAATGTAAAAGATCGTATTACATAAGTAGCGCGTCAGCTGCTCACACTTGTATAAGAGCTCCCTCTACTGGATAATTCTAGTAAATAGCAATTACAACGTTCAAACAGACAAGTACAGGATAAATAATCAATGTTTTTTTGTTTAGTATACTTATTTAACCCTGTAAAACCCAAATATAGAAAAAAATGAGCAAAACATTTTTTCACCTCTCAGATGTTGTTGTAGGGGGCCTCTGATGCAGAAATTAAAGGGTTTTCAAAATTTTTATGTTTTAGTAAGTTTTTAGGGACATGTTGTAATATTGCAACGTTGGCCCTAGTTGGGAGCAGAATTTCTGTGTTTATACTCACATTGTTTGAACAAATATACAAAACAACTAAGGGTTCATTTGCAGGGTTGAGCGCTTATGTTGCCCCATAACAGTCTATATCATGAATAATAATCACACAACAGTCATATTTTTTTATGAAGTCATTTATTAATAATAAAAAAAAGATAAAACTATTTACAAAACTCAAAATTTACAAAATCCCTTCTGAGCATTCAAAGTCCCAGTGTCCCAGTGTTCAGCCATGTTCATTTGCAGTGATAGTCCCAGAAACAGTTCTTTTCCTCTGAAAAGCAAAGACGAACATTACACTTGCTGCATAGGGTGTTGGTATATCCTGTATTGCAGTGTCTGCAGCGCCCTCTGTTCGTCTTCACCGGGAAATGGGCGATGAGGTCTTTGCGTACATCCAGCGGGGGGTGTGCAGATGACCTTTTGGCTGGGACCCCATTTGATGGACTTCCATCACCTGATGGTCTCTTCTGAGCACTCAAGGGGCTCCTTGATGTCCCTGTCTGCGTTTCTGGGCTCCTATTGCCTGAAGATGGTCGCCCTCTCTTTGGTGTGTTGAGTGTTGTATTCACCAGGATGAGAGAGGATGCTAATTGTGCCTGAAACTGTCTCCTGTTCAGTATCTCCTTCTTTGAAATATTGAGAGCTTTGCAGTCCCGCTTGTAGAGGAGCCAGGCGTTGATCACATCGAGGATGATGGTGTGCCAGAAGATGTAGGTGTACCAGCGGTGAGATTTCATGGGGAACTTGTACTGGAAACGGTGTCATTGGTGATATCAGGACCAGAAAAATCAGTATTGGGACTGATGAAATCCTTTTTCAGCCAACGATACCTGTCATGGGGCATGGTGTGTTTGTTAATTTGGGGCTCAATGTCCACATAATCATCAGCTGGGCAGTCAGTGGGCTGTAGATTTTCTTTGTCCACTTCACCGGCATCTTCATCTGCCTCTTCGTCACTCGTATCAGTGTCTGATTCCATCTCAAAATCACTGTCTCCATTTTGGATGGCATCAATCACATCCTGCACACTGTAAAGAACACCTCTCTTTGCTGGTGGCATTCTGAAATGGAAAAAGTAAAACAAACAAATAAATAAATATGTACGTAAGTAAGTAATACATATGAGCATATATTCTCCAGGCCAAATTCCAATTCAAATGTATCCTAATCTTACTTTCACATTCCACCAAATTCACACAATAGTGTCTGGATAGCCTATTATGCTCTCTACTTATCATACTAAAAGGGAACACTTCACATCCCCACATTCCAGAACATTCTCACCTGTCCCTGAACAATGCAACGAGCATCCCCATGTCCCCATGTAATGTGTAAGGTGCAACTGCTATTTTGACTACCACCCTAACCCAGGTATGTAGAATTACAACATAGACATAACATGCTCAAAATCACATTTGATGAATGTATTCCACAATAACTAAATATCTACATGTTATAGACATTGTAATCATCATAAAAAAAAATATTTAAGGCATTTTACTTACTTGAATCTTGACAAATCCAGTCCAATAAAACAAAGAGATGAGTCTGAAGAAAAGTTTGCAGGTTGTGTGAGTTCATGGCCTGATGGCCGGACCTATAAACACATTTACCATCCAATAGCATTGCAGGGTTAAACAATAGGACCCACTGACTATCTAAATGTGGTCTTTTAAAAAAAAACAATTGCCGATTTTTTTTTTAGGATAGCTAAAACTGATGTTGTAATTTTGCAACAGTGGGCCTTACAGGGTTAAAAATGGGGACACATCAGTTGTATAACTACCGATCCCGATGTCGTCAAAAAAGTTAAAAAATGTCCGATATAAATCGGCCAAACCGATATATCGGTCGGGCTCTACAAAGAAATCAGCCAAGAAACCTGCTAAGGCTCCAGTGAGCCAACCAGAGCAGAACACTGCTGCACTGCACTGTAGACAGTGACAGCGATGAGCCGGAGTTTCAGCCCTCCACTCAGCCTGACAGGAAGAGTGGCTACTCACTAACCAGGATCAGGAAGTTTCTGCAGGACACAAGGGCTGTCAAAGTTGAAAATTTCTTCCCTGATATGAAACTTTTTGTCGAAATGGTAAATGAAAAACCCTGCAGACCTGAGTGAGGAGTCCTTCTCTGAACAAGAGGTTTTTAGATTAAAGAAACTTGTCCAAAAGATAAGAACACAACTCCTTGGTGTTTACGTTTGATGTTTCTTTTCTTTTCTTTACTTTTACTCTTTTCTGCAGTTTGGCTATTCCCCCATGGCTAGTATAAGAATAGGCACTCTGAACCTAAACGGAGCAAGAGACGATGCAAAGAGGGCATCTCTCTTCAAACTGATGGAGCTGAAGCAGCTAGACACGTGATGCTAATACAGGAAACACACAGCACTGAGGACAAGACAGTAGCATGGAAAAGGGAATGGAAAGGAGAAGTAGTTTTAAGCCACAACACCAGCACTAGTGGTGGAGTTTTTATTTTCCAAACAGTTCATGCCACAGTCATATGAGGTTGAGGAGGTCGTAGAGGGGCGCCTGCTGAAAGTGAGAGCTCTCTGTGAGAATGTGAGGCTGGTGTTCATCACGGTGCTCCAACTGTTGGCATGGAAAGAGTTTGTTTTTTTAGACATTTTAGCTGATGTCATTAAGAACTGCAACTGTGATCAGTTTTTATTTCTGGGAGGGGATTTTAACTGCACAGTTGACAGGCTAGACAGGAGCCACCAGGAGCCACCAGGAACCACCAGGAACCACCAGGCGTCTCTCTAGTCTGATTGAGACTCATGAGCTGTGTGACGTGTGGAGACGCTTCCATCAGAATCAGAGACAGTACACTTGGGTTCATGCTAGAGATAATCTTTTATCTTTGGCCAGACTTGATCGGTTTTATTGTTTTAAACACCATTTTAGTGTTTTTAACAATTGTTTTGTACATTTTCTGATCATTGTGTTCTGCTCTGTTTTTATCTAGTGTGTAAAGCTACACAGTGCCTTCTGGCATTTTAACACAGTGGGATAAAAACCAACACACCAAGACAGGTTTTAGTTCTCTGCAACAGTGGTGGGATGTTGGAAAATGTAAGATAAAGCAGTTTTGCCAGCAGTACACTCAAAATGTCACGAGAGACATAACCAGATCTCTAAAGGCTCTGGAGATTGATGTGGTGGAGCTCCAAGACTTAGCAGAGTCCACAGGAGATCGAGGCCATATTGAGGCGCTCAAGGCCAAAAAATCTGCTCTGGCTAGCCTGCTGGGTGTGGTTCTCACTAGGGCTGAACGATTTGGGGAAAATATCTAATTGCGATTTTTCTGACAGATATTGCGATTGCGATTTGATTTGCGATATCATTTTTTAAAGTCAAGCTACAGTTGAATATTCACTGTGTAATAGATTTAAAACATGTGACGGAGCATTACCACATGAGATATCATCAAAATATTAACTGTTCTATATTCTAATGGAAGGATGAGAACTTAAAGATATGAATTGCTTCCAACATGTATTTATTAAAAAAATGTAATTGGCATAGAACATAGAACAATCGAACATAGAACAATTATCACAAAAGCTATGACTGTTACGTTAAATAAATAAAGTAATACTAATAAAAAATAAAACCATTCCAATAAGAAAATAATAGGACCTTTCTGTAAACAATCTCTGACATTGAAATAGGTAGGTCATTCACTTATGGCTCAGGAGCAGCATCTAAAGATTGCATTATTTACTGATATCCAGCAATTAGCTTATAAATTGACAAACCACAGAATAATTATCAAAAAAGCGATCACTAAATATAATAATAGAAATAGGAATATAAATGTTACACAAAATATCTAAACATTGCACATTCAACTAAAACATTTATTTGCTGATAACCAGCATTTAACTTTAAAACATTTTTTTCACAAAGGCTGCCACTATAGGATAAAGTGCAGAACATAAAATCTTAAAATTACTCCAAACAACAGAAGCCTTACATAATACTTGCTTCCCTGACATCGCTACTTCTTCTCAACACTCATTGCGGTCTTTACAGATTTTTTGTCAAGAAAACCAGCTTGTCAACCTTTGCTGGTTTCAGACATGAACGCTGACACATGACTACATAGCCCCCAGCACTAAAGACTCTCTGATGGCAAACTCGTGGCTGGTATGCACTGGAATTTGCGAGCCAGTTTGCTCAGCCTCGGAAAGTTAAGATTGTGTACCTTCCACCAGGCCAGGAGATCTTCCTCTCCATCGATGGTAGGAGTCATCAGGTAGCTGTTCAGCTCAGCTTCCATGGCATCCTCCAACTGCACAGCGGATGAAGCAGGGCACAGCGCTACTCTTAAAGAAGCTGCCCAATGACCGCTTTCCCTTCGTCACAGTGGATGGCTCTGTGGTGCTGACAAGAGCCCTCTTCTCCTGCAAAACACAGAGATGAGAGCTGTTAAGTTTTGCAATGTGATGTAATTTTGAGCAATTGGGCATTTTATATAAACGTTTAAAAAAATGCCATTTGCAGGCAGCGACTCTTCAACTGAAAGTCATCATTTATGAAATGTACGGTGAGACTTAGGTACGGCTCAGTCGTCCTGCTTGACCACAAATTGGTTGTTGTGGCGTAATACTCCACATTTTTCAGCTCCGTCTCAACTTTTTTCCTACAGCACAGTTCTGGGAGGGCAACTTGGCTGAAGTATGTGCAGGAGGGAATTGATCTTTTATCCAGCGTTCGGAGGAGTTTTTGAAACCCATCTTTGGTCACAGTGTTAATAGACACCATGTCTTTAGCGAGGTAGTGCGTTATGGCGTTCGTTATCTCACGGTGCCTTCGTGAGCCCTTTTCATATGGAATAACAGTCGCAAACGACTCTGAAATAGTAGTTTGTTTACTCAACTGGGCTAGAGCATCACTACTTTCACTTGACTTTTTGGCCGTACACTCGTCATATAGCTGCCTGTGGTGCTTTTTCAAGTGCTGATATAGGTTTGTGGTGTTGCTTCGTGATGTGGCGACTGTTCCAGGACAGGCCTTGCACAATACCTTCTTTTGTTGCACATCTGTAGTCTCAAACCCAAAATACTCCCATACCACCAAAGTGCTGCTTTTCTTCGGGACTAAATTGCCCAACGTTGCTTCTGGCTCAGCGGAGGCCATTTTTCCGCACAACGAATGTATACGTTTTCCTTGGGATTCACGTGTTTGTTGTTGGTGGGCGTATACGCAGTCGCCTTAGGCTACTTCTGATTGGTGAGCATGACTGGTACACGAGGAGCACGGCATGAATTTGTAAAACCATTTAATTGACACGACAGTTTAAACCCTGACGCGCTGCATAACGTATATCCTAAATCGCAGCCTTTGCGATTTGCTAATCGCATTGTTTCAAATTGCGATTTCGATTTGAAATTGATTAATCGTTCAGCCCTAGTTTTCACCCTGCTGCCAAAAAAGGGTGACCTGCAGGAAATCAAGAACTGGAGGCCTGTCTCACTGCTGGCACCTCTCAAAGGTTCTGGCTACCAGACTGAAGGAGGTGATTGGGCAGGTGATCCATTGGGACCAGACGTACTATGTACCTGGCAGGTTGATCAGTGACAACATTATTTCGATTCAGGATATTTTGGAAGTCTCTGGTTCATTGGAAATTGAAACTGGTCCTATTTCCATAGACCAGGAAAAGGCTTTTGACCGGGTTGAACATCAGTATTTGTGGCAAACTCTAGAGGCCTCGGGCCAGGCTAGTTTCGAAGCATAAGTTGCCACAGCAACTCAGCTTGAACTATGCTGAGCTTGCTTTGTGGAACTGAATAAACCTGAAAATGAGCCAGACTAAGTGAAATAAGCCTGGATAAGTGGTAAGCTCTTTGTGGAACACCCCTCTGCTGGTCTGTTTATGTCTGCTGTGTGTTGTATTGTTGCTGCTGTACTGCTGTGTGTTGTTGTATTGTTGCTGCTGTACTGCTATGTGTTGTATTGTTGTGATGCCACGGAAGGGGGGGGTCGCTGAGTTCCCTCTACTGAGGTTATCAACTAATACAGGGGGCTGGCAGGAGGAAGGGAGGCTCCTGTCTTTGTACTCCAGCCTGGAGTACAAAGCCCTGGAGGGACTTCAAAGACATTAGAGAGCACCAGTGGCAGGAGGTACTGGGTGAGGAGGAACTACAGGGTTCAGGTGGAGGGTTTTATACAAGCTGCCACTTTCTAAGAGGTCAGGGGATCTGCAGTGGAGGATAGTGCATGGGGCCTGGCGACAAACCACTTCCTGGCTCGGCAGGGTCTTGGGGTGGGAGATGGTTGTACTTTCTGTGGAGCATTGGAAACTGTTTCCCATGTGATTCTGCAGTGTCGTCATGTCACATGTGTGCTAAACTTGTTTCCAGTGGATTCTGTTCGTTAAAAGGCATTCAGTGTGTTGCTGAACTCCATCTCTATGAGCTGCAGGAACAAGGTGAGGATTTGGGTCCTACAAACCCTGTAGTGATGCTGAAGGGATGGTTTCTGGTTTGGGTTCTACTGGCCCTGTAACAGTCCTGAGGAGATGGTTTCTTGTTTAGGTCCTACAGGCCCTGTAGCAGTGCTGAAGGCATGGCTCCAACTAAAAATGAAGTGCAGTATATGTATTTTTCCAAATGAAAACTGGTGCAACAGGTAATAGAAACAGAAGAATATAACAAGGCACCTTTATTGTCAACATATATAGGCCTAATGCAATCACTTGAACATTAACCCTCTAAACCCCATAACGCCCGGGAGCACCCGTTCTATATTTCACTGTAGCGCCCAAGAGCGCCCATCATTTTCCAATCATTTAAAATGCATCAAAAACAGAAAATTAAGTTCTGAACTTTGTTTTTATATATACTTCAAGTTGTCATCAACTAACCGGAACCGGAAAATGTTGGTCCTGATGTTGACATTTTTGTGTTTTTCGAAGTTCATTTTCCTCTACCCGTAGTCCTAAAAATGGCTGGCCCGCCTAAGCGCGCCGCTGTTACAACCTTATGGAAGCTGTCAGATTATACTGTGAAACATCCTGACACACCATGTATCGTGGAAAGTGCCGATGACATTGTCACGTTTTTTGATTGAAATCGCTAATGTGGTTTGATAAAACAAGCCTCAAATCAGCTTCACTACATAGCAGGACCTACCGAGTCGTTACTGCCGGGGAGGGACACTGTTTCCTGGGAGGGAGTGCATCTAAGAGTCTGTCGGGAGAACTGACTGGTTTACGCCGAGTTTACTCCTTATAAGTTTGACGAGTGTTGTTGTCTGATGTTATTAGACTTCTTTATGGGTCTGTGTGAAGTATGGGGTGTTTTCTCTTGTATTTTGAAGCTAAGACAACAGATGTTTTGTTGTCATATTGTCAAAGTTGACACTGAAGGAAGGAGACTGAGAAATGTTGTCTGTTACTGTCTGTGCTGCTGTGCACGCGATGTGAACCATCGTGCGGCACGTGTGTAAATTTGACCGGCACAGAATCGGCTATATCTGAGACTGATCGGCCGGTCACCGGTCATGGCTGATCAAGCTGAAAATCGGCTGATTCCGGTCACCGGCCGATCGATTGTTGCATCTCTATGCTAAAGGGATTGTTTCTGGTTTGGGTCCTACAGACCCTGTAGCGGTGCTGAATGGATGGTTTCTGGTTTGGGTCCTACAGACCCTGTAGCGGTGCTGAATGGATGGTTTCTGGTTTGGGTCCTACAGACCCTGTAGCGGTGCTGAAGGGATGGTTTCTGGTTTGGGTCCTACAGACCCTGTAGCGGTGCTGAAGGGATGCTTTCTGGTTTGGGTCCTACAGACCCTGTAGCGGTGCTGAAGGGATGGTTTCTGCTGCCTTAGGGTGAGTTCATGTACTTTTCTCTCAGCAGTGATGTCGTCTCGTCTCAATGAATATCTGGGAGAAGAGGGTTTTTGTGTTTGTGTCTCTTTGGTTAGGGACAGATTGATAGATCTCTCAAAACTCACCTTTTTAAAATTGCTATTAATGTCTGAAATTTTGCACCGTGCTTTCAAATGTCTCATAATTTTCATTTCACCCGCCTTTGTTCTTTTTCTCTCTATCTTATTGTAATACTGGTTGTGTTTTTATTCTTTGTGATTTTAATGTTAAGCATCTTAGGGTACTTAGAAAAGCGCTATATAAAATAAATGTATTATTATTATTATTTTTGCCGGAGGATCAGGTGGTCGGGATGACTCAGGGAGGTAGTATGGGGTTAAGCAGCTCACAAGGTGGCATGGGGTGAAGGTTACCCCGGCTGTGCCCTGCTCTGTGGAGGAGTGTGGCTTGGCGGTCGGAGGTGTTGTTGGACACGCAAGCAATAAGTCTGCGTCTAGAAGGAATAGTGCCATGGTGCTCTTTCTTGATCAGGTTGAAAAGGTTAACACAGTGGTTGAACAGGGTATTGTACTGAAAGACACGCATACCCCAGTTTCCCGCCTTGTTAATCCTGCAAAGAGAACTAGCATTTCCAACACCGTTTCTGAAATGGATGCTCCATCCAGGTAGTTTTTAGTTTGGAGAAGAAAAGTGGTCAGAGTAGGATCATTCATAGCCTTTATATGGTGAAGCGAAAATTTCAAGAGATACTTGAAGAGATACTTAGTGAACCCCACCCACCGTCAATTTGATATCCAAACATAGAGGATATAGATATGATATGCTATGATATGATGTTTATTTAATATGTGTAAATATTTTATGCACATAAAATAAATAACCCATTTAACATTTATGGCAAATGTGTGCAATGTTTTAGGACAAGAGTCATGGAAAGGTCCTGCTAAAAGGTCAACTGATAATATGCTTGATGACACAACTGATTTTTACTGCATTCATCTAAAGAAACAGTTGTGCCAACAAATTGCACTTTGTCCAACGTAATGTAACCTCAACCATGACTTGCTCATCAACCTAAATGTGAAAGTCCTGCCACATAATGATCCAGTTAGACTGGCAGAGTCCTGCAGCCTATAGAAAGAGGTTCACCTGCCATTTAGGTCCTTGCTTACACATCAACATGGCAGAAGTTAAAAAGAGAATATTTTCCAAGCAGGAAATTCAGTGTTAAAAATATAGATTTATATAGCGTTGTAAAGAAGACATAGGGCTAGCTTTGTTTTTTGGGATGGGATGCTGGGGGCCGAACGATAATGCAGATGATGCTTTTGACATGTAGTGGAGGGCAGTTTAGACAGCGATCTGTGCTGCAGTAAAGGATCTTACTTACACGCCACCTGCAAAGAGATACTTGAAATCTCATGACTAGCACCAGGTCATGACTAGCACCAGGTCATGACTAGCACCAGGTCATGGATTAGCACCAGGTCATGGATTAGCACCAGGTCATGGATTAGCACCAGGTCATGACTAGCACCAGGTCATGGATTAGCACCAGGTCATGGATTAGCACCAGGTCATGACTAGCACCAGGTCATGGATTAGCACCAGGTCATGACTAGCACCAGGTCATGGATTAGCACCACGTCATGGATTAGCACCACGTCATGACTAGCACCAGGTCATGGATTAGCACCAGGGATTTATTGTTGTCAGGGTGGAAATTTAGAATCTTCCCATAGACAACCAGTGTGACATTGATCAGTTCTACAATCAACCTGCATCATATCATCATATCAGATGGACCAGATCAGACCTGGTTAACCCTAACCCAAACCCTAACCCATCTACTTCCTGTAATGTGCAACCTTCACGTGCATGGAATAGATCCAATATTAGATAGATATTTTCTCGTGGGAAGTCAAGTGGGTTTTGGTTGTTTATGATGGATGTTTGAAGTTTGGTGACTTGAATTCAGTTTGTTTATTGGGATGTCTTTATAGAGATTTCCTAAACATAATGCTTGTGCTTCCCCAGTGCTCAGGCTATTATGGAGTTTTATGGAGTTTTCTATTTCATCTAATCTTCTGTTTGTATAAATTAGTTATTTGTTCCTAATTGAAAAAATGGTTGGTGATGACATTTTCCTCAGATCTTTTCTGATTCTTTTGCATTCATTGTCAAACCATTTTTCGTAAATTTTTGTTATGCTTCCTTTTTTATATAAGGTTTGCCTTAGTAGAAGTCTTGTTTAGTGAGCGACCCCACACTTCACTGCCATAGAGGGCAGTCGCTTCACTTACAGAGTCAAATAGTTTCAGTTTCCAGTGGAACTTCAAGCCTCAATAATTGTAGTTTGTTGTGTGTTCTATGTGGGTGGATCCTAACATGAGTTTGTGACATCTGGATCTTTTTTGGTCTCTTTCATGTTTCCTGCCAGGTCTGGCAGTACTGCTCCAGCAGGTCCAGGATCTGCTGTAAACCCTGTTCAGTGGGTGACAGCAGAACCAGGTCGTCTGCATACAGCTACACTTCATTAATTAGGGCCCTATGGAATCCGCGATCGCGGAATCGCGGAGGATTTCACGGAATTGAGACATTAACACGGAATTCTGAGTTATTGCGGAATGGCGCGGAATTTGGCTTCAAAGATGTTTTTTGCTTCAAAAATTGTTACGGCCAGCCGTATTTTCATTGTGTATAAATAAACTGCTCACTTTTGCACTTATTTACGTTCTTGGTTTCTACTTTATGTTGCGCTCCCCAACTCCTAGACCGGGGACGTAACATAAACTGGGGGCTCGTCCGCTCTTTTTTCTGTGATCGCCGATGCTGGGAAGGTTTGGTTATTTTTTGTCTTTGGTTGGCAGTTTTTCTTTGTGTGGTGGTGTAAGATGTCTGAAATGTCATTTAATATGGATGTGTTTGCACAAAATCCCACCCTTGATAAATTAGATGCACAAAGGCGGATCTGTTGTTGATCGCTAGTTTGTTTGACATCTCTATTCCTTTAAACGCACGTAAGGTAGAGATCAAAGCTTGTGTGGCAGAGCAGCTGGTGGAGAAGGGTATAGTCAGCTGGGTAGTGCACCGGAGGGTTTAGACGGGGTAGCAGCGACTGCCGCGGCCACGCAAGCCATACAGCGATACAGAGAGAAGCTTCAGCAAGTACAAAACGCTGCTGACCGACAAAAGAGAATCCCTCACTGAGGAAAACACAAAGCGCCTAAAATCATGTATCACAATGGTGATGTCAGCCAGAGATGGGGAGAAGCATGAACTTTCAAAGGACATCCCTTTGAAAGAAATTACATTTTACAGTTTTTCTGATTTATTTTAAACAAATTATTATTTTTTATTATTTAACTATTGAATTATTATTTCGTTATTGCACTGCACTGCACTGGCAGTTGAACTGCACTGAACTGTATTGAACTGAACTGAATTAAAACATTAAATCCGAGAAATCCGAAAACAGGAAAAGATCAAACGGATTTCATAGGGCCCTAATTAATGTAGATGTTAAATCGAGTTCAGACTGCAGCACTGCCTCATTCAATAAATGTGGTCTCTTTTGTCCAATTTTGATGCCGCAGTTATTTCGAGTATTTATCGATTACTAATAATCATAATATAATAAATAATTAATAATTCTATTCATAACCTGTCTGTCTGTCTCTCTGTCTGTCTGTCTATCTCTATCTCTCTCTCTTTCTGTCTCTCTCTCCAACTGTGTGACTGTTGTTGCTGTAGTCTTCAGTCTTCTCTACTGACCAGAGCCAATACTACTGCTGATGGATCAACGAGTCAGGCTACTGACCACTACAACTACAGACAGATAAAGAGACGGTTCCACAGACAGACATGGAAAGTGGAGCACTGAGAATGGAGACCAGCACAGACCAAGGTGGGTACTTAGAGTGAGTGAGTGAGTGTTGCAGTCTGTAAATCAGGACAAACTAGCAGTTTGACTGACTGATTGATTGATGGATTGGTTAATTGATACCTAGATCCCAGTGTCCAGTCAGACTGGAGAGCAGCATGTCTGCGACGCCAGGCCTGGGCCCAGAGCAGAGACTCCATCTGGCAGGAACCAGGGCCAGGACGCTGTGGCCCCCAGGGGCCCCAGCTGGGCCAGAGTGAGGTGGGCGCCCAGAGACCCTCAGAGGAACCAGGTTAGACTGAACTTAATCGTCCTCATTTGTTTCCATTGTGACCAGCATTCAGTTCAGGAGGGAGGGAGGCTGGATTATTTTGGGAGGGACTGGAAAGACACTTAGACAAACAGACAGGTGGACACCTGGTCCTGTAGGACAGACAGACAGGTGGACACCTGGGTTCTACAGGACAAACAGACAGGTGGACACCTGGTCCTGTAGGACAGACAGACAGGTGGACACCTGGGTCCTACAGGACAAACAGACAGGTGGACACCTGGGTCCTGTAGGACAGACAGACAGGTGGACACCTGGTCCTGTAGGACAGACAGACAGGTGGACACCTGGGTCCTACAGGACATGGTTGTAGTAGTTGGTTGGTTTTGGTGACGGTCTGGTTGTCAGCAGGTTTTTAGGTAGAAATGTAGTTAATACATTCAAATCCTGTCTGTCTCTCTGTCTGTCTCTCTGTCTGTCTGTCTGTCTCTCTGTTTGTCTCTCTGTCTGTCTGTTTCTCTGTCTGTCTGTCTCTCCCAGGTCGTAACATCACCAGTTGGCTGATTGAGTGCAGGTACCGTAACCACTGACTGACTGGTTAAATACTGGTTGGTTACTGACTGACTGACTGGTTAAATACTGGTTGGTTACTGACTGACTGACTGACTGACTGACTGGTTAAATACTGGTTGGTTACTGACTGACTGATTGACTGGTTAAATACTGGTTGGTTACTGACTGACTGACTGACTGACTGGTTAAATACTGGTTGGTTACTGACTGACTGACTGGTTAAATACTGGTTGGTGACTGATTGACTGACTGGTTAAATACTGGTTGGTGACTGACTGACTGGTTAAATACTGGTTGGTTACTGACTGACTGGTTAAATACTGGTTGGTTACTGACTGGTTATTGCTGGTTTCCTGCTCCTGTATGTTTGAGAACAGTGTTATCAGCTGCTGACGTAGAAAAAGAGCTCTAAGAATAAACCAACGCCTAGAGATAGTACACATAGACACACACTCTCACACACACTCTCACACACACTCTCTCACACACTCTCACACTCTCTCACACACAATGTAAACAGGTAAAACAGGAGAGAAAGAAAAAGGAGGGAAGTGAAGAAGGAAGGAAGGAACGCCCAGAGAGACGTGAACCAAAGAAAAGAAAGACGAGTGCTAAACAGGAAAAGTGAAAGAGAAAGAAGTGAGGCTTGGACAAACAGCCTAGAGCTACAACAGTTAGAGCTGCTGTACTGACGCCTGTCCAAACTGGAAGAACCAGAAAGAAAACCAGGAGGGGTTAGACAGAAAACAGGGAGAGTAAATAGAGGGGGAGGAGTTCCTCCTGCTGAGCCAATACTGTTACCTACACTACAACACACACACACACACACACACAGGTTAGCGTTGTGTGTGTCAGGTTTTCGCCTGGCAGCTGTCCTTCGCTAAGCTAACATGTCCTCCATAATATCACCATGGTAACATGACCATGACCAGCAGAATCACCAGTTACTATGGTAACGGCCATGGAGGACGACTGTGGGGCCAACATGGTGGCATGGTGGGAACGGGGATGGCCAAACTGGGTCTGTGTCTGCACGGCACTGTTACATAAGTGAGTGAGTGAGTGAGTGTGACTGTGTGAGTGAGTGAGTGAGTGAGTGTGTGAGTGAGTGAGTGAGTGTGTGTGTGTGTGTGTGTGTGTGTGTGTGTGTGTGTCATGGTGAAATGGAGTTTGCCCCATTGACAGATAAGAGCAGGCAGCTTGTATAAGAGCTCCGTGTTCCCTCCATCCAGCTGGACTCAGAGCAGGTTAGAGCAGCTAGCTAGCCTCCTGATCATTTGAACTAGCTTGGCCTGTCCACTAGTTAGCCTGAGATAACCTAGCCTAGCCAGGCTAGTAGTTAGCCTGGCCTGGTGTAGCAGTAGTGTTTTACCAGTTTAAACCAACGGTAAGCTAGCCTAATGTTGCACTAACATAGCATTAGCCTAGCATCACTCTGACCTAACCTCAGCCAACACTACTATTAGCCTAGTGTTAGCCTCTGTTAGCCTAGCCTAGTGCTGCTGTTACCAGGCTAGTGTTTCTTCCATGACAGACAGGCAGGCAGACAGATAGACACTGATACATTGAATGACTGGTTCTGAAAGACTTGACCTTGGATACTGATGGGACCAGACTAGTAGACTGGACTGAACCGGACCGGACTAGTAGACTGGACTTGACTTGACTGGATTGGACTGGACTGCACTAGCAAACTGGACTGGATCAGAGTGCTAGACTAGATTGGACTGGACTGCACTAGCAAACTGGACTGGACCGGACCAGAATAGTTGACTGGAGGGGACTGGACCGGAGGAGTAGGCTGGACTAGACTGGACTGGACTAGACTAGTAGACTGGACTGGACTGCACTAGTAAACTGTACTAGATCAAACTAGTGGAGTGGAGTGGAATGGACCGGACTAGCAAAACGGGACTGGGCTGGACTGGACTGGGCCTGACTATTAGTCTGGACTGTACTGGACTAGTAAACTGGTCTCGACTGGAAGAATCTTCAATGAGAGGTGGGGTCGGGGGGTGCTTGATTTTATATGTTTGGAGTTTATATGGAAACTCTGTCTGTCTGCCTGTCTGTCTGCCTGTCTGTCCCAGGACTCCTCTCGGTGCCTCTCTAGATGATCAGAGTGCTTCTCCTAGTAGAGGTAAGAAGATTTTTCTATGTGTGTGTGTCAGAGTGTGTGAGTATTTACAGATATGTTAGCATGTATGTGCACGTCCACATTATGTCTTAACTGAAGGCATTTCACAATTTTCCACTGTGTGTGTGTGTGTGTGTGTGTGTGTGTGTGTGTGTGTGTGTGTGTGTCTTAACAGGAGTGCTGAGGAACGGCTGTAGCTTTGAAGATGACCTTTCACTGGGAGCTGAAGGTTAGCACACACACACACACACACACACACACAATGCTTAAGCAATGAGTTGTGGTGAAGTCGGTGCGTTCAGGGCCGCCACCCAAACTGACATTTTAGTTCTCATGTCACAGCAGTTCAGTGTCTCCTCCCGTGAACAGGAAGTAGATTATTTCTTCCCCATCAGAGAGACACACATGAACACATTTCAGCGGAGGGGTCAGAGGTCAGGGGTCAGGCAGCCTGGAGTAGGTAGGGGTGCGGTGTCTTGCTCAAGGACACTATCACTACCAGGGTTGGGGGTTCAATTCCCTGTGTAGTTGAACCGGTAGAGCAAGGCGGTGTTCCACAAGGCAAGCTCAGCATAGCTGAGTTGCTGTGGCAACTTATGTTTCGAAACTAGCCTGGCCCGAGGCAGGCTAGATATCAGGCTGAACCACAGTTGAAGCTTAATCGGTGTTCCCGTAACACTGATCCGACTGGAACGCAATGATTTTCAAACAAGGTTCCACCATCCTAATGGTGCAGCCTCCACCTGGAGGTTTAGATCCGTCTGGAGGTTTAGCTCCACCTGGAGGTTTAGATCCACCTGGAGGTTTAGCTCCACCTGGAGGTTTAGATCCGTCTGGAGGTTTAGCTCCACCTGGAGGTTTAGCTCCACCTGGAGGTTTAGATCCGTCTGGAGGTTTAGCTCCACCTGGAGGTTTAGATCCACCTGGAGGTTTAGCTCCACCTGGAGGTTTAGATCCGTCTGGAGGTTTAGCTCCACCTGGAGGTTTAGATCCACCTGGAGGTTTAGCTCCACCTGGAGGTTTAGATCCGTCTGGAGGTTTAGCTCCACCTGGAGGTTTAGATCCACCTGGAGGTTTAGCTCCACCTGGAGGTTTAGATCCACCTGGAGGTTTAGATCCGTCTGGAGGTTTAGCTCCACCTGGAGGTTTAGATCCGTCTGGAGGTTTAGCTCCACCTGGAGGTTTAGCTCCACCTGGAGGTTTAGATCCGTCTGGAGGTTTAGCTCCACCTGGAGGTTTAGATCCACCTGGAGGTTTAGCTCCACCTGGAGGTTTAGATCCGTCTGGAGGTTTAGCTCCACCTGGAGGTTTAGATCCACCTGGAGGTTTAGCTCCACCTGGAGGTTTAGATCCACCTGGAGGTTTAGATCCGTCTGGAGGTTTAGCTCCACCTGGAGGAGATGCTGGCTTTCCTCCATGTTGGACGTTCTCGCTTTCTGAAAATAGGTGCCTTGCTCCGAGGCTGTGGGCTTGTGTTGTCAAATGATTGAATAGGAGGAGTCGCTGTGTGGAGTAGTGGAAATACACTGGAGCAGGATGGAGGTGAACCCATGGTGACCAGCCTGTCTGTCTGACAAACAGCAGAAAACACTGAACTGGGAGAGAGACAGGGAAGAAGAGAGAGGGGGAGAGGGAGAGACAGGGAGGGGGAGAGGGAGAGACAGAGAGGGAGGGGGAGAGGGAGAGACGGAGAGGGAGGGGGAGAGGGAGAGACAGGGAGGGAGAGAGAGGAAGAGATAGGGGGAGAGGGAGAGACAGAGAGAGGGGGAGAGGGAGAGACAGGGGGAGAGGGAGGGGGAGAGGGAGAGACAGAGAGGGAGAGACAGAGGGAGAGACAGAGACAGGGAGGAAGGGAGAGGGGGAGAGGAGAGACAGGGAGGGAAAGAGAGGGGTAGAGGGAGAGACAGGGAGGGAGAGACAGGGAGGGAGAGGGAGGAAGAGATAGGGGGAGAGGGAGAGAGGGGGAGAGGGAGAGGGAGAGATAGGGAGGAAGAGATAGGGGGAGAGGGAGAGACGGAGGGAGAGAGAGAGGGAGAGACAGGGAGGGAGAGGGAGGAAGAGATAGGGGGAGAGGGAGAGAGAGGGGGAGAGGGAGAGACAGAGGGGGAGAGGGAGAGATAGGGAGGAAGAGATAGGGAGAGAGGGAGAGGGAGAGACAGAGGGAGAGACAGAGAGGGAGAGAGAGGGAGGGAGAGAGAGAGACGGGGGGAGAGGGAGAGAGAGACAGGGAGGAAGAGAGAGGGGGAGAGGGAGAGAGATGGAGGAAGAGAGAGGGGGAGAGGGAGAGACAGGGAGGAAGAGAGAGGGGGAGAGGGAGAGACAGGGGGGAGAGGGAGGGGGAGAGGGAGAGACAGAGACAGGGAGGAAGAGAGGGGAGAGACGGGGAGAGGGAGAGACGGAGAGGGAGAGATAGGGAGGAAGAGATAGGGGGAGAGACAGAGAGGAAGAGACAGAGGGGGAGAGGGAGAGACAGAGACAGGGAGGAAGAGAGAGGGGGAGAGGGAGAGACAGAGGGAAGAGGGAGAGACAGGGAGGGAGGGGGAGAGGGAGAGACAGGGAGGGAGAGGGAGGGGGAGAGACAGGGAGGAAGAGATAGGGGGAGAGGGAGAGACAGGAGGGAGGGGGAGAGGGAGAGATAGGGGGAGAGACAGAGAGAGAGGGGGAGAGGGAGAGATAGGGAGAGACAGAGGGGGAGAGGGGGAGAGGGAGAGACAGAGGGGGAGAGGGAGAGATAGGGAGGAAGAGATAGGGGGAGAGACAGAGAGGAAGAGACAGAGGGGGAGAGGGAGAGACAGGGAGGAAGAGAGAGGGGGAGAGGGAGAGACAGAGAGGAAGAGGGAGAGACAGGGAGGGAGGGGGAGAGGGAGAGACAGGGAGGGAGAGGGAGGGGGAGAGACAGGGAGGAAGAGATAGGGGGAGAGGGAGAGACAGGGAGGGAGGGGGAGGGAGAGAGGGGAGAGAGAGAGAGGGGGAGAGGGAGAGATAGGGAGAGACAGAGGGGGAGAGGGAGAGACAGGGAGGAAGAGAGGGGGAGAGACAGGGAGGGAGAGAGAGGGGGAGAGGGAGAGACAGAGGGGGAGAGGGGGAGAGGGAGAGACAGGGAGGAAGAGAGGGGGAGAGAGAGAGAGACAGGGAGGAAGAGAGAGGGGGAGAGGAGAGACAGGGAGGGAGGGAGA